>JAIPRL010005762.1:0-30436 GCA_025469235.1 Pemphigus obesinymphae
TATAAATTACTAATAATTGTAAAATAACTTTATTAATTATATATTTAACGAATAAATCGAATATTTTGTTCATTGAAACTGTATATTATATTTATTTAAATTGATTTTATATATAATTGATAGCCATCATTCTGTGGTAATGATAAGAAACTTTACCCTTACGCTACCATTTTATTTTTATGATAACAACAGAGGCTATTTGCAATAACCTAGTATATTTCAACCATGCCCGTCTCCATCTAATGAGATACTGAGCGCAGTCTTCGTTTTGACCAGAATAATTTGTAAGCCACAAATAATATTATATTGTAAACACTGCACTTTTGACGAAAACGTGTTTGCCAACCGTAATGAGAGGTATATATAATCTCGGGACCTCGCTAATATTATCTAAGATGTACTAACTGCAGTGTCGAGATAATCAATAAGTACCGACCAGTGTTTATTTTAGAACGAATGTTCGGGGGGGGGGGGTATAACAAATTATAAAAAAGGCAGAGCACTAGCTGTTGTTTCTTTACTTTAATTATGTATTAAAAATTATTGGGGGGGTATCCATTTTTTTCCGAGGGGTATTACCCCCGCCTCTCTGGTAACCCTCCTGAAATAAACATTGGTCTATACCGAATTTTGTACCTAGTATACGATTTTGCACATCCGAGAATCGTGTCTACTGTAGTATATTATAGACTACACCAGTACACACTTTTCTATTTAACGCACTGGCAGGGTACACACGATTTTAAGTCCCCACATAATATAATGTACCCTTAAGACGTCGTATGCACGGACTTCGAGGGATTTTGTATAGGTAATTTTAAAGAAATTTTTAGAAAAATTAAAATCCAATAATTTAAAAACGGGTATTTAAATACATTTTCAAAGCAATTGAAAAAATAGTTTGTGTCAACGCCATTTTTCATTTGTTATAAGTAGGGCCCGGATGTTGATGACTCGCATTTTTTTTTTTTTTTTTTTGGAACGTCTTAGGTAATGCTTTCTTAGCTAAAAATATGATTCAATAACATACGAATCTAAATAACTAATTTTTATTTTGCATTTTTTAGCATTTTTAAAATCAATTTTTGTTATTTTAGGTCATTTTTTTTAACCATTTTTCAATAATCGTCAGAAAATTCACGAGTTTACTATTCAAATTATTCAAACTTCAATCAAATTAATTATTTTAATCATAAATCTAAAATCATAATTCATAATATTTTTCATTATATATTTTTATTTTTTACATAAAACCAATTTTCAAATTCAAACTTCAATATATATATATATTTTAGTTAATTAATATGCACGTATATTAATTGTAATTAATAAAATAATAACTAAAAAAATAAATAATTTAAGTAATTAAAATAATTTCAAAGGTTTTTTTTTCATGTTTTTAGTTTATAAATTACATTTTTTAAGGGTATTTTCGTAAGTTTTTAGGAAATTTTTTGAGTTTTTTAGAGTATCAACATCCGGACCCCAGTTATAAGTATACGCATTTTTTTTATTTTTATCGACTCGACAATATCGTAGAAATAAGACGAAATAAAATGTAAAATTATAAGGAACAAAATTACGTATAGTGCCCCCCGAGTAGGCAGTAACCGATTATTATTATTGATACGTGCATTTTTACACGTTTTACGAATTGTTAAAAAATCTATTTTTTATATTTTTTTATAGTATATATTTGACTCGACGAGGTTATAATATTATATTTACGAAGACAGACCGACGCCGTCGTTTTCGTGTATATATACCGAATACATACATACATGTACTATTGTACACGTGTATAATAATCGATTACCTCTGCTAGGCGACGGCTGCAGGTTCGGTATATACGCGTACGCCGTACGTGTCGCGCTCGCATTATTCGGACGAGAAACGATCTCGAGCGTTATTTCATGTGCTCCGGCAAAATAGGGTAAAAAAAAAATTTTAAAATTTACAAAAAATACTAAATACTCTAAATAGAATATTATTATTATTTTTTTCAATCCCTAGATTGGTCGAACGATGAAAAATACTCCTCCATTCTTCTCTGTTCAATACGACATTCTTCAAAATTCTCTACGTATATGTATGGACTCTTTTCCCATATCCAACGTGATTTGCTCGATATAATACGGCTGCCTACGTCTTTCTCTTCCAGGCTTTCCTTCGAGTTTTCCCTCAATATTATAGCCGTTATCCGTGTATTGTTTCTTATGATAGATCCTATCCACTTCTGGATTATGTTTCTGGATATCACTTATAAAGTGGGGAAAAAGTGACGATAGGAAAAAAAAACCAACGTACACACACGTATAAAAATACACATACACACGAACTACGGAAGTACGGAAATACACACACAAAACTATACGCACACACGTATATTATATTATATTTTACGAAACGTTTGGACCATATTATTTAGTATTATATTTGTGTGCCCGCAAAGTAATTACCTCCCGGAAACAATGTAGAGATCATCATCGAACAACGCTGAGAATTTTTATATCGCATAAATCTCGCTCTCCAGCCTATAGTTTATAATATTATATCTACTTACATATTAATATCATAAATTATTATAATATACGCCGCGTTCTCCCATACACACGATATATTATTATAATCATGACGAAATAACACGGTATGCCGCAACATGAACGAATTTAAGAACGGTACGAGTTGTCATGGAATAAAAATAATTTATCAATCATGCCAAGAAATTCTGACGTCACTCCGGTTTTATCTGCAGTCTTTTCAATACAGTAATACATATATAAATAAGTTTAATGTTTAGGTACAGAGTTGAACATCTTTAATCAAAATAAATAGTAGATAACAATAATAATTATGATAAGTGGACCGAGTGACGTAGGCACCATGCGCAGAACTCAGTTGCTGACATACCGCATGTTATTTCGTCATGATTATAATAACACGAAAATCCGACGGATGACATGTTATACTATTGTGGTATATATGATACGTATATATAAAAATTGTATGTACCTAATATAAAAAATTTATTTTGTGAAAATATCATCGACGTCGTTTTTCGTCAGTTTTTCTCTTTTAAACGCAGTGAAACGAACGGATCCTGAAAAAACGGTAAGAGTTGTAATATAAATCCTTTTTAAAAAAAAAAGTACATACAAGAGAGATAATATAGATACGAGACATATACTGAGTATCTTGAGAATTTTATGAATTAAAAAATAATAATAATAAGCCATCCAGATACGACGAAGATTGTGTATTATAATTTATAAAACGATTTTGTGCGAAGTTCGGTGTAATATTATTTTCCGATCTATTCGTTGTTTTTGGTAGTTTTCCTTAACGCCGAAAAAACTATACAAGGGAAATCGAAAATTACCTCTTTAAACTGAAATAACTAGAATAAATTTGCTATTGGAAATCGCAGTACCAAAGACCTCTTAGACGACTCATATCTCAAAAACGTAAAATTTTTAAAAAATTTATTAAATACAAGTTTTTTATACTTGAATTATTACCGATAAATAGTCAAAAAAACTAAAAAAATTATTTAATCAATGTAGTACTGAACTAAATATTCAATACAAATTTCAAGTCATTGGCGTATTTATAAACATTTTCGGTAGTTTTCCTTTACACTTAAAAAAATTATTGGGAAACCAAAAATATTACCACTATAATGCACTATAATTGAAAAATACTACTTAACTCTTCTTTTTATCCGAAATAGTGTATACCAGGTATTCTGTGGCCATTTGTGGTATTTGTCTGAGGAAGCATTAGGTTTTGCATTTTTTGATAATAATGTATCAATCGATCTGAAAAAGAAGATGGCTAAAGCTTTGATTTCAAATGTGGCCCAGATGAAATAGTTAATAAACGGCCAATTAAACCAAATAATATGAAATCTATAGACAAAAGATTTGAGTGATTTTACAACGAGAAATACTAAAATATTTTTTGAACGATTCAATATTGATACAAGTTTTGTATTAGATGAACCAGAGCAATGGTCCAAAGAAGGAGCAAATATTGTAGCTAAAATAAATGTTGTAAATGATACGGCAGAAAGGAGTCAAACTCATTGAGGAATATAATAGTATTTTAACAAAATATGAAGATCAGAAACAATATCTATTATAAATTGTCGAAGATTACTAAAATATATTTCAAAACAGCAGAAAATCAACATTTCAGTAAAAAATTGTTATTATGTATATATAACTATATTATGTCATGTTAAAAAGTTCAATTTACCCATAGATATATAATATATATTTTACACTCATATAATTAAAATATTCTAAAAATAATAAAAGCTATAAAAAAAGTTATTTTTTCACATTTTAGCCGTAAAAGTGAATATTATAAATGAATTATTCAATATAAAACCATCGATCCAATGAAACTTTTAATTATTACCTATCATTTAGGTAATTAAGTTTTACATCATTTTTATACAGCACATTTTATTCAATCTCTACCCGTGTGTCAAATATATTTAAACAACTGTAATAAGTCAATTTTGAAAAAAAAAAATTAAATATTTTGTATAAATAAAATAAGACCCAAATCTACAAAAAAATTTACTTTTTATTGCAAGCAACTACGTATTTCGGTAACGGTGTTCAGTTAACCATCTTAAGTGCAAAACACAGACTGTGCTTACAATAAAAAGTAAATTTTTTGTGGATTTGGGTCATATTTTATTTAAATAAATTATCCACAAGTACTCAAATATAAATAATAATAAATATTTTATATTTTATTATTTTTCTTGGAAATCAATGAAATTGCAAGAAATATTCTTGGAACATTTTTTTATGGAAAATATTATGTTCTATAAATAAAGTTATTTATAGTTTTATGCTAAGTGCTATATATTTGATAGCATATCTCGGATTTCGGTTTTCGGTAAGTTTTCAGCAAACAGCGTGAGTTGCGATTGAGGATAAGTAGATAAATCGTTAGTGTGGACTATAGGTAAAGAAAAGTTCGTGAGAGACATGAGTCTTGGGGGACGCCTGCAAGTATGGGCCGAATGCTAAACGTCGTGTCATCGATCTTCACTGTAAAGTACAGCATCTTGAGTTTAGAAATTATTTTATTAATTGAACAAGGTGTCAAGGGATGTTGAGACAGAGTAATTTGTGGAAAAGGCAGGTGTGAACATTTTATTGTTGGAGTTTGTGCAAAGTCGATCTGAAAGTTTGGTCAGTTAGAAGACCGTAGAATGTTGTGCACGAAAAGCAAATTGTTTCTGACGTATGTGCTGTCCAATGGAGGAATTTAGTTTATGCAGGATAACTTTTTCATACGTTTTTCACAGAGATGAAAGTAAAGTTATCGGCCGATAGCTGGCCGAGTTTGCGCCGTCTTTGCCAGGTTTTGGGATGGTTATAATTTTTCCCCGTTTCCATTGGGTCGGGAAATAGCTTAAGCGCAGGCAGTTGTTCAGATTTTTGTTAGTCCGAGTCAGTGGCGTGTTTACGGGAGGAGATTAGGGAGATATATCTCCCCCTTGGTTTTTTTTTTTACATTATTATACGTTATTATATTATTATATGGCTACGGTGGTTTTTCTTTTATCACTTTATCAGGGTAGGTAATAAAATAATGATATTTTTATTGGAAAACATTAATTGCTAGGACGTTTAGCATTATAATCTAACAACATTGAGACAGTATAGAATTTTAAAATTATCTATGGTTAAAATGTTTTTGATAACAATTCTTATCACGAATATTTTAAAATATCTGTATTCATATCTTACATTGATTCTTTTATCAGCCAGTCATAGATGATAGATTTATTAATCACAAAAACATTTATAAAGGTAATAGACTAATAGACAATAGTTTTAAATGTTAATTTATTACTTTATACTTTGAATCAGGTTTTGAATGTCTTTCAACAAGTTGGTTGATATTTACTCGCCTGAAATTATTAGTCAAGTAGTGATTACTAAACTAAAAATGTGGAGAGTCAAACTTGCTAAAGAAAAGATAAATATAAAATCAGGACTTGATGTATTAGCAATCTGCAACAAAGACTTATATTTAAATATTAATTTACTATATAAAATTATATGTACCTACATTATCAGTGTCTATACTTCAATTCCTGAACGCACATTTTCATGTTTAAAAAGATTAGAAACATATTAAAGAAACTTTATGAAAGAGATATATATACATATATTATTCACTATTTACTTATTATTAAATATTTTATTTAATCATTTATTTTAATTTTAGAATAGGTTAAACGGGCTTGTAATGTTATCCATCCATAATAACATTGAATTAGATGTTGAGGAAATAAATGACAAAATCGCTAGAAGACTAAGAAATTTATTTTGTAAATTATGTACATTTATTGTAAATATATAAGAATTAAAGGTTTATGTACAGATATCTATATAGTTATTAAAAATTGATAGTGCCTACTACATAAAATACAGGTAGTAGATACATGTATATTTTGAGTGGAGGGAGAAAACATTTTTTAGTCATCTCCCCCCTCAAAGAAATCCTAAATACGCCACTGGCCGAGTATGAAATTCCTTGGAGAATTTTTTAGCGCAAATAGTTTGCGATTTGGTCATCTCCAGGAGCTTTGCGGCCGGCTAGGTGTTTTATGATAATATATTCGATTGTACTTACCTGGAGAGGTGAATACTTTGCTAGATACGACAGAACTGGTGATTATGTCAACACTATTTAACACATTCGGGATGACTTGGCCGGTGTGTTGGCGTAAATTGTTTTTGAAAAGTGCCGGCAAAGAATTCCGCACGTTCTTAGGCGGTGAAAAGTAAACCGTTTGGACCGGGAAGGGGGTGTGTTGCTGGTGTTTTATTTAACAATTGTTTGTTTAATTTATAGATCGAACCGTCGCTAGAATCGAGTGAAAAAAGAAACCTATCCCATTCGTCTTTCTTATATGCGTGTCAAGCATAGTTCTAATGAATGCGATTTTATTGTTGAGCCGTCTTTTTATTGCCGGGACGCGGTACCTTTGCCAGTCGCGGCGTAGGCGGTTCTTGGCTGCGATCTCGGCCATTATTTCCACCGGTAGACGATCGTGGTAGAACGATTTGTGGTTGGCTTGGTATTTACTATTTGCGAGTGCTGATTGGACGATTGTCGTGAGATCGGTAACAGCTACATTGATATTAATTATTGTGTCAGTCCGGGGATATTATCTTTTGATAAGGGAACTAGAAGAATAGAAAATTTTTTCCATTTTTTTTATAGCCAGAAATTGGTGGGAAAGATGTAACTGGTGAGTCTGTGATTTGTAGGAGCACAGGATTGTGGTGTGACGAAAGGTCACATATACTAGTAGAAGTGACACCAATAGGTGGGGATATTCGATATGAAAAGTATATACCTAACTTACGTTATGCCAGCTGTAAAAATCTCCCAAAAAATAGTTTTTACAAAATTAACTCTAACATATTTTTCATTATATTTTACGGCTCGCGGGTCTCTTTTCGATGGTCACCCTTGTTATATAGTATATAAATTGTTTACCAGGGAAATAGAATGTAGATATTATTCATTTTATATTAGATGTATACTATGCCATATACGTCCGTCTGTTTATACAATTCCTTATAAATATTTACAATTGTATTTGTATTCGTTTTGCTAGTTTTAGGTTTCTATATATAATCATAATAGGTTAAAAATATTTTTTATAGAATTATAGTTTATTATTTAAAATATGTTTAATTTAGAGACCGGGAATTTAACACGCTCGCAGAGTGGGCTTTGGGCTTTTCTAATTTGTTTCTTTACGCTTAAGAAACTACGGGGAAACTCGAAAATTGACCTTTTTAAAGTGCCAGCTAAAATAAATTTGTTATCAAAAAAGCCCTTTGCTTCGAAACTCCTGTTCAACCCCCTTCACCCAAACAAATATAGAAAAAAACAAATCATGTCAAAACCAACATATTCCTCGCTTCGCTCAGAATCTAATACGGTCTCCTGAATTGTGAAAGATTTGAAAATACCACGATATTGAACACATTTTAATTTTAAGCCAGATAATTGACCTTTTTTCATGCCACTTCTACTTTTGGCCGACCTTTTCAGTAAAATTCCGTTGGCACCAATGAAATGAATAAACAATGGTATAATGTACAATATATATATAATTAATATCTCTGTCTTTCGGCAGCAAAGTCTGAGCATTTTTCGTCTATAAAAAAATAAAACAAAAAACTTTCAAAATGCTTATATTAAGTGTCGTGACACCAATAACCTTTTGTGTTATTTTATTTTTGAGGAAATAATATATGTTAGCTTGTTTGATTAGATTGTTGTGATGTCGAAAGCAGATGGAACTATTATCTCACTGTCAAGACCTGAAATGATACATATTTTACGATACATATAATTTCATTTTAGTTTTTAAGACCTGCAAATTTAATAGTGTTAAAAGTACGCCATACCGCAGGCTGTATACAAAAAATTACAAAAATCGGTGAGTACAATATTTTTTAATAGCCATTTAAATTTTTTATTGAATACTCATTTAATTTTTCAACATTTCGGTATGAAATGCGTGTTCGAATTTCGAGGAAATAATGGATCTATTTAACATGAAAATTTTACCAATTACGTATATTAGCACATTATTAAAGCAAAAAATTGTTGAAAAATTTTCCCAATTTTCAATTGCGAGACATTTAATTACATTTTGAATATATTATTAGTATAATCTACAGTAATATTGTCAAGTATATCTACCGATGCTTTGCTCAGAATCTTTTTTTTTTAGAAATAAATGATTTATCATTGCTTTCAAATTCAATATATCCGTCATCATTACATACCCTGCTTCCCGACTATTTTATGATTTATTTTTTATTTCATCTTTCTACGATTTTCTCAAATTGTTAAAAATAAAAATGCTTTAACATGTTTTTTTTTTTTAAAATATCTCACTTACACAACAATAAAAATTAGTATTGACACAAGACTACTTTTAAATTACTTTTAAAATATATTTAAATATATTCAAATTGTTGGATTTTGATTTTTCTAAAAAATTTCATAAAAATTGCCTATACAATACCCCTTATATATTGGGTGAACGACATCCTCTTAATAATGTGTATTATATTTTAATTGTATATACACTTTAATTATTTAAAATTTTGTGCAGAAAAATTAAATTCCGTTTGTATAAATATACCTTTTTAGTTAGAAAGAGTCGATTAGGATTTTTGGAGCAAAGAGCTTTTTGATAACAAATTGGTTCAAACTTTGAAAAAGTCATTCTTAAATTTTTCAATAATTTTCTTAAGCGTGAAGAAAAATTACCTTTTATAATAGAAATATTATGTAAATGTAGAGGAAATGACTATAAATAACAAATTTAATTATCATGGTTACCTACTTATTTTTATTTTTATTTATTTTAATTATATATTGAAGCTTTGCTCAAAATTATTTTATTGAAAGAAATGATTTATCATTGCTTTCAAATTGAATAAATCCACTATAGGTTCCTGCAGTATACTACTCGACGAGCGAAATACCTTCATCTCTTTTTGTCCGGTACTTTTTTTTTATCAAATAGGTACCTATAATTAGTCATAATTAAATTCCATATTCCATCCTTTATATGTGTCAACTATCATTACTGATTTTCAATAATAACAAAAACATTATTTAAAAAAAACTTGGAACGTAAACCTTCGTCGTCACTCTCTATACTATATAGGACGGCTGGGTGATTATAATATAATCATATTATATGATTAATCGTTTGTAAACAACCGAATATAATCGACTAATCAATTAATTATTTATACATTTATAAAATCATTGATTAATTGGATAATCGTCAGAAATTGAATAATTGCCAATATACGAAACAATTATTATAAATATAGGTACCTACCTAATCGAAGAATATTATTTCAATAAATATTAATGAAGGCATGAAATACATTAAAATGTATACTTATTATTGTTCATTAATAAAATTATATCAGCTAAATATATAATACAGGTATTATGATGTAGACAGAAAATATTAGTAGGTACCTATACAAAATATAATCTCTGGAATTCAAACATGATTTATTTTTCTTTTATTGTGTACCTACAAATAATGTCTTCATTAATTCTACTTACAGTGACGTGTCCAGGGGGTAAGACGGGTACTTACACTGAACCAAATATATCTGTGATTTCAACAAAAATATAGATTAATTTAATAATATGGTTTTTAATATACGTTCTATAAAATGTTTGTTGATTTAAAAATAAAATATTTGTTAATTTAACTTTAAAATAACAAAATGTGTTATTTAACAATAATCAATGTCTTGGTCAAAATTGTCTAATTTAATACAAATTTATAATAATTATGAATATTTTGTGTTTCTTTCTTTCTTCTTCTTTGTAGAACAAACGTCCATTTGTTAATCAAAATAGTAAATTTAAACAGAATATTTTTTCAATTTAATAACATATTTTATTATAATAATAAAATCTGTATTAATTTTACAAATTATTTTTATTCAATTATAACTTATATATTTTGTGAAATTTACAAAATTAATTTGTATTGTAAACACATTTTTTATTAATTTAACAATATATAGGTACATTAAAATAATAAAAATTGTATTATTTCGATAAATATTTGTTTGTTAAAATTTGATTATTGCATATTGTTAATTCTACCAATGATATTTGGTTCAGTGTATGCCCGGGCCCACCCTTATTTTTTATGGGGTTTGTTTTAGCCCAAAGTGCACAATTGGAAGTATTTTAAAATACATTTATCGATAAATATACATTTTTGTTTATAGTTTTTAAAATAATTATTCATTTTCAGATAATTTGACAAGAGTTGATAAAGTATTATGAATTTTAATTACCTATGCAGAAGAAGTTTAATGATTAGGAGTTGTATATTTTTTAAGCCGATTACGTCTGTATTATTTTTGAGTTGTGTATGGTTTGCCTATTACAGCTCGATTCATCAATTGAGTTTCAGTTCTATTTTCTGAAATTTTTAGAAGATTAAAGTTAGAAAAGTTTGAACATTTTTTTTAAGTTTGTCATTCCTCTTAAGACATAATTCATTTTGATCTTTCAATCGTTTAATTTAATCAGATAAATGGATAATACGCAAGTGATATATTATTAAATATTTAAAAATGAAATAATACAGAACTTTCGTACAAAAAACATCAAAATAATAAAAATAGATACTCAAACGCCTTACAACTATTAAAAAAACAGTCGAAAGATCACAACTATCATCAGAAATAAATAAAGACCAGCTTTTTATCAATGCTACCAATTGGCAATTACCATGAATAGTTTTCATCCGCTATGGTAAGAATATCAGAAAAATTATTCTAAGTTCTCTGAATCTAACTCAATGGCCCATCCATAAAATTAGTTCTAGACACGCCACTGTCTACTTATCTATTAAATATATTTTTTTTATTTATAAAATGAAAACAAATAAAATAACAACAATAGGTACTTACATTTGTGTAGTAAAAACTAAAAATTCTTTTATTTTAAATTCAAATATATACCTACAAGTATGATTATATTAATTATATCTATATTGGATTCTGAGCGTAACGATGAATGTATTGGTTTTACAATGATGAGTTTTTTATTTTATATTTTTATGTCTGTATGTATACACAATTTGGGCAGAAGGAGTAGAGAGGTTTATGATAGGAACTTCGTTCTAGTTGATATTTATAGAGGTTATTTTTTGATTTTCTGAGTAGTTTTTAAAATAGGAACGAAAAAAGACCTTTTATAAGGGAAATATCAAGAAAAATTTTTAGAAATTAACAAATAGACGGGTCATGGTAACCGACTATATACAAGTGGTACATAATATTTATATGTTATAACTATCAAAATACTGAAATGTCTATGTTTAATACCATTTATTTTTGTCCTACGTTCTTACGTTGCATAAATCGCATACACCTCAAGCCTCCCTCGTCCTATTATGGTTCTATCCACAAACGTTGTTCTCTAAACTTAAAATTGTAAAATGTAATTATTCATATAGGTATACACAATTATGAATGTGTATAATTATTCAGCTTTTAAATTATTATAAATCATATTTAAATATATATAGGTATAATCTATTATATTTTATAATTTATATACATATTATATATTTTGTTTTCTCTTCTGATTGCTTTTTAGGCGCTCTATAGACACTGGAGTTTTTCCTTCTATATTTAAAATGAGCTTTGTTACTCAAATATTTAAGTCTGGAGACAAATTCAATGTTAAAAATTATAGGCCGATTTCGATCCTGAACCACATTGTCAAGCTTTTTGAACTTCTAGTGTTACGATATATTCAGCCTCCAGTAAACTCCATTCTTATTGATGATGAACAGTATGGGTTTAGACCAGGTCATTGTGCTACTATAAACTTGATTGTTTTTAACAATTTCGTTCTAGATGCCTTTGAAAATCATAATTAAGTGAATGTCATCTACCCCAACTTTTCTAAAGCCTTTGATCGAGTTGACCCCAGAGTTCTTGTTGAAATTCTCTACAAATACGATTTTGATGAACCACTGCTATCGCGGTTTAAGTCATACTTATTTGGCAGAGTTCAATGGATAAAAGTTTTATGATGCAAATCTATTATTTCTATTGTTCATTCTGGTGTTCCCCAAGGAAAGCATTTATCTCCATTATTATTTTCACTATTAATGACATACAAAAAAGTGATCCCAAATTGCCAATTTCTTATGTTTGCAGATGGTTAAAGCTTTTTCGTAAAATTGTAACCATAGATGACTGTATAGCTCTCTATAGAATGAATTAAATACTGTTGTTTCGTGATTTAATTCTATTGGATTGCAGCTCAATAATAAAAAATTCCAATCTATGACTTTTACTAAATCACGTTTAAATATTTGTCATACGTACATGATTAATGGTTCCAATTATATAACTAAAATTTCATGTAAAAAAAACCTGGCCGTTATATTCAATGTGGATTTAGACTGCCAATCACATATCGTTAACATTTGTTGCAGGATGTTTAAGATGCTTGGTTTTGTATTCACACATTTAAAGAGTTTAAGTTTTCTATATCGCATAAAACAATTTATTGCTCTCTTATTCGGTCACTTTTAGGATATGCACCTGTTTTATGGGATCCATATACATCTAAAGACTCTTCCCGATTAGAGCGGGTACAAAGGCGCTTTTTATCTTCTGCTGTATATAAATTAAAAATTCAACATTCTCAACACGATTATCTTCCTGTTATGCGTGAGCTTTGCCTTGACACTCTGGCTGACAGGAGAGTTAATGCAAACTTAACATTTCTGAAAAAGCTGGTTGATGGTTGTGCCAATGCCCCTACTCTTTTATGTCAATTAAATTTCGAAGTCCTTTCATGTTCAATAATTATTTATAATTATTTTTATTTTTCAATATCTATAATATATAATGTATAATATAATATATAATTATAGTCTTAATATATATATATATATATTAAATATTACGATATTTCATCGTATTTGTATAATTATTATTCATCTGTATTGTCATTATTATTGTTGTTTGTTAATGTTATTATTATTATTTTCCATTGTTATGTAGCACTTACTTGGACACTGCTCGTTAATTAATAAATAAAAATAATAATAAAATATTATGAAGTCTTATAAAATATTGACTCATCAATGTCCAATCCAGCCCTGCTATAATTTTGAGAGCACATATTCTCTTTCAACGACGTTACTGCGTATAAGGCAGAAAATAAAATGAATACATAGGTATTAGATAACACTATTTTATTCATCCGTTATTCTCCTTAAAATCATACTTCATAATTATTTACCATTTCATTTTGTTTATTTATTTTTGTCATACGTTCTTACTCTACATATATTATAAATCTGTATCTTACTATATTATTTCTAATTATATATACAATACATTTTTTAGCAGCTCATTACATTACTGACTAAAATTTATTAGTTTTGTTTATAAATACGTAAATTCGTTACTACCCTCACAGAATAGAACTAACCTACTAACCAGTTGTAAGTGGATAACAACTTTTGGTCATTTTCTGTAGTTTTTCTTTACGCTCAAAAATCGAAAAATGATCTCTATAAAGTACTAACTAGAATGAATTTTCATGAAAAAAACACCTTTATTCCAAAATTTCTACTCAGCTTCGTCTACCCAAAAATTGTATATATGTGCAAAAATAAACTTAAAAAAAAGTGCATATCATTATAAAACTATCTGAAAATCTAAAATGGAACCCCATTTACTATAATATGGAATCCAACAAACTGTAAAAAATTATGTTTCAGCATAAATCAGAAATCTACTGATAGCAACCGGTAAAAAAAGTGAACAGGAACAAAACATTGTGTTATTTGATTTTTAAACTTTTTAAAATTAAATTTGATTAAAGGAAATATACTTAATGTATAATTAATAGATTCAAAAACGTATAAAAATAAATCGCCATGCCCAGGTCTGGACAGTTGAAATTTTGAGAATATATTCCTTTGACGGTATTGGTGCCAACTAAGAAAGAATTTTTAGAAATTTGGGGGAAATTAAGATTATAATTTTTGCTTATCTTTATGTAAAATTAAATATTATGTTATATGTCTATTTTATTTAAAATATAGATGAAACAAGTGGTTAATATTATTAGTGGACCAGTGGCCAAACTCAAAGAGTATATAGATAGATATGTATATAAGTCCTACTCAAAAATATTATATAGGTATAATAGGTACCAATGTACCATAATAAGTATATTAAGTATATAATATTTAAATATTTATGTTTTAATATTAACCTCTTAAACCCGGGAAACGCCGGGTAATTAATCTAATTGTATATAATTATAATAATTTTTGCAAAGATAATAATGTTGTGATATTGCATGTATTATTAAATTTAAATTTATCAACTTATCCACTGAACACAGCTAGTATTATATATTGCGTTTATATACTATACACATATCTAAATACGTATTATGATATAAGTAGGTAAACTATATAAAACCACGGCCCGTCGAAAATTCTATAAATAATATTACGTCGTGTCCGCAATATATATTAGGTTATACACAAATTCAACGTCCTTCGATAAAATAGCTGCACTTTCACGATGGCTCCCTCTGACTCATATTATACGGTTTGTATAAATTAAAAATATAACGACGTCACTTTGGCTGATTCTTTATTTAGATATCATTATTATAAAGAATTTTTTAAAATATGAAACTAAATTTTAAATTTCGTCGTATCTTCTATTTAAATATTCACTTTACAATATAGTAGGTATTATGCAATTAAACCTCACGACACTTTGTATAAAATATTTGGCGTAGCATTTTGATATAGGTACCTATAAATTTATATTAGACTAGGCTCGATTATTTTTGTTAGAATCTGTTATCTTAACGATAATTTAACGTAAAAGATAGTACAGTGACCCTATTATACAGCTTATGACCAGTGGTTGAATTGGAATAAAAAATAAGGACGGACTCTGGACTTAGTTAAAAAATTAGCGTTCCGGGACACATTAGAGAAAAAGTTAGCTGTGGATGAGTACTTTGTCCCTCACATCCCATATCCAAAGTTACTCAACAGTGAGAAATTTTTAAAAATATTTATAGATTAGGTATTATATAACATGAATCTTCTTTTTCTCCTACATCTATTCTCACCCAACTATTTGGGGTAGGCTACCTTGGTCCTATTGCACTTGCACTTCCACCTCCCGCATCTTCTTTATTTACCCCACCTTCCTCATATCACTCACCATCACACCCCCACCTCTTTTTCGGTCTATCTCACCACTTCCTTTCTTCAACATACATTTCCTTAACTAATCTTACTGCCTCTGTATCTTCCCTCCTTAAGAGCACGTTACACATACGTTTGTTATCTCTGTCTTACATTCGCATAACATAGCAAATCTACGTACCGAATTCTTACTATTTATAACTTGTTTAAAAATAAAATTAAAAAAATAAAACTCCACGCTTAGTTTATGTTCTCCTCTATAAATTTGATAATAGGTAAATTATTTACTGTAGTATTAATTCTAAATATTATATCTTAAACTATTTTCCCTCATTTTATTTACTATTAAAGGTAGTCCTCTTATCTCTGCTACACTCATTCTCAATTCTATCTTCCTATCTACCGCCCAACATTTTCTATTTCATACATCATTGCAGTTCTCACACTCTCACTACTACCTCATACAATTTACCTTTTAACCTAATTGGGATTCTTTTGTTACACAAAACACCTGACGATTCTCTCCACTTCATTCATATACTATCCACACTTAATTCTGTGTTTCATATCATCTTCGAAACCCCCATATTTTTGTACAACAGAACCTAAATATTTGAACCTCTCAATCTCTCCCACTACATCCCTACTCATTATAAACATGAATAATATATAAAAAATAAATAAACAAATAAACATTTAAATATAAATTGTTAATAAATAAACATTTTTTTAACATCAACGTTGAGTTACAAATTTTCGACAAAGCATAACTAAGACATTCCTCTTTCAAAAGAATTAAACGTTTATTCCTTTTAAATGAATTATCGCGGAAGCTGTAGATGTAGACCAAAATATAGTTTTTACATCATTTTTCAAACATTTTTTTATACATTCTGATTAATGGTCAAAAAGTTTTGATAATTGTATCTTGTTAATTATACGTCAACAAATCAATTTATATCAGTGCTATATTGTAAATAATGTGTAGGTTATGTACATTTTAAGTCTCTGATATTATGACTTTCTAATTTATAATAATTTTTGGTTATTTTTGGTATAGATTACCTACCTATTCATTTAAGAAAACTACCTACTGGGAAAATCGAAAATTCACTTCTTTAAAGTATCAACAATAAATAATAAATATAAATTTTATATCTACCTACCAATAAGAATATAAAATACCTATTAGTAGGTAATACAGGTATATAGCCATATAAGTATAATAATAATACCTATTATATAGGTATCAACGGGTTTATATTTTTCAAGTGTATTAATAAAATGGTTTTTTTTTTGTCCATTACCTAGGTATAGTTTGATTATATTACATGTGTGAATTCTAGTCCGAGGCCGAATACACCAAAACAAATAACGACATTATCATTGGATTACATCATAATTTGGACATTAATTTTAAATTATAATATTATGTTATGTTTACATGCGTCCTGTTTCAGGTTTGAGTCCCACATTAGGTAGATAGTAAAGACCTGCACTGGCCAGGCTTGAAAATATTTATCGGGCTTCGAGCTTTTCAAAATGAAAAGATTTTCGGACCGGGCTGGGCATTTTTAATTACAAAAAAAAAGTACTCGGGGCGGACCGGGCTTTTCAAAACAATCAAATATGCGGACCGGGCCGGGCTTTTTAATTTCAGACCAGGTCAGGCCGTGCTTTATTTTAAACAAAAAATATCTATAAAATACAAATATGTTTTATAGAAATGTCATAATAAGTAATAATTATACTCGTACATATTGTTATTACAAAATAAATTATATTTAATGCAATGCGGGTGCCTGTAGTAAATAATAAAAGTATATAATAATAGATTAGACTATATTAGATAAATTGTACATCAAGGGTTTCCAATCATTTTTCCCACTATTATTATTAAACCGAAATCTGAATCGATAATCAACAGTCCAAGTCAACATTAATAATAATTTATATATATATATAATTATAAATTTATAAAAATAATATTTTAAAAATTTTTGAAGTTTTATTGCAAAAAACTCAGGCCGGGCCGGGCCGGTCTTTCTTAAAACAAAAAGCTTTTGTTTAAGTCGGATAAATTTTGAAATATTATTTTTGGGTCGGACCGGACATGGAATTTATAAGAAATGGTCAGATCTCTAGTACATAGATAAGGTTAAATACGGATCACTGTGATGTCGTCGCCGTCTTGGCAGGCAGGTACATTCCTGGACAGCTCTGGATTTCTGGCGATCGTTTTTTGCATTTTTATTTTCATTTTGCAGTGTATACTATTCTTGTAGTTATACACAAAGTAAATTCGTAATCTATACTAGTTATCTACGAAATATATTCGTAATCTAATTGATTAGAACTTAGAATATAAGTAGGTATACCTATGTATATTTTGTTATTATTTTAATTAAATAGATATATGTACGTTTCAATACACCTATACTGATTTTAATTGTTTATTTTCCTTTCAATTTAAGTACCTATTGTTAAATAATGTTGACTTAAGTGCAAATAAAAATATAACAGTTTTCATGTCAATAATAATTATGCATTAATTATTATCTTTGCATTTGGCCTTAAAACAATATATTTTGTATGGTTTTTTCTAACAATTTTACCTACATATAACACTTTTAAAAACATTTTCGTTGGTCTTATTCGTCCAATTGTGGCGTGAATAGATTTATAAGACAAAATAAACGGGTACCCAACCCTATTCGCCCCAAATCTGTACAAATAAGGTCACGTTTTTGAAAAAATATATTAAAAAAATTAGAAGAGTACAAGGGGGTTTTTGTTATAAATAATATTAGAAGAAATGTTATCTTTGCTTGAAAGAAAAGAAGGAATTTTTCTTGAAAACTCCCAGAGATATTTGCAATAAAAAAAACCTCTAAAATTGACCATAATCACCACCTTTTACGGTACGTAATTTATACTTAGGTGTACGTGGTGTTTTATATGACGAATAAACGTAATAGTTTATTATATTATTTTCGTATTATTTGTTCGTATATTACACGAAAAATAAACGTTAACGTTTTGACCCAAAAATATCCTTAAAGTATGCTAAAAATCAATCGACTATCTACGCGTATTACACGTACCTAAATTTGGTATATAGTATAGGCACAGAAGAGATGATTTCATCTATTCTGTGGCATAGGTACGTCATATAATATACTCGTATATTTATTTACTGGGCGATATTTATGCGAGCACGACGTATAATAAACCTCTGAAATTCCAAGAATATAATCGCAGAAAAGTAGGCGTAGTGTAGAATCGTTTTCAGCGTTGATTTAAAATAATTAAATAACATAACAATTTATAAAAAATTTAAAAAATTAAATACTAAATAGATAGGGGACAGGCGCCACGACGTATAACGCTCCATTCCACAAAAAACATATTGCTATCATTTCCATGGCCGTTCGAACGCGTTTAATTATTTTATACTGCGGTCGTCATGGTCACGCGCACGATATGAATGATAACGACGCGGTGCGCGCGTTTCGTGTGATAACAGTGTTAGGCGCGCCCAAGTCGTATTACCACTTACCGCCCGAAACGGTTCCCGGACGTGATAGTGCCGACACTACGAACGTTACGCCGAAAATCTCCAATACTCAATAGTGTTGTAAAATTCAGTGAAATTATAGAAAATCCATTATTATATTATTATTTGGTGTTCTTTGTGTGGTCGGTTCTCATGTCGGCATGTCTACGTCGACGTTCAGGTGAGTATTGTGGTGAATATTGACATTTATTTCTGTTGCATTATTGGCCGTCGTCATTCAATCTTTGTTATTTTTAATTCCAAATAGAGACCGATCAACAATTAATAATGTTTAATATGATATTTTTTTTCGATGAAAGTAACTCAATAAAAATCACACTATTCGGGAATAAATGGAGTGAGTGACCCGGTGGAAAATATTAATGTTATGCAATTACATTATTATTACTACCTATATATTATATTGTTCATTGATTGGTATACATTAATAATAATGAATTACTGGGAGGTTTGAGTGCTGCACATGAGATGATCACATACAGAAATAGGTACCTACATCATATTCTATTATGTTGTATTGTATTCATTCTCTTGTCCACAGTAAATGCGATGAGTATGGTTTCGAGCGTTCCGATGATTTCAATTATGACGAGTACGAAAAGTTTATGGCCGTCTACTTTACTGTGCTGACCAAACGTGCGATGAGATGGTCTCGTCTAATGACAAGCAACCCACAACTCAAGAAGAATGGACGGCTGCGAGAGTACATACGCAAAGGAATACCAATCACACTCAGAACACAAGTGAATTAAATACACACAAATTTTAATAATGCATCAAAGTATTTAACGTTTTTAGTATGTTATCTAGGTATGGCTGGCTGTTAGTGGCGTGCAACAGTTAAAAGAAGATTTTGGACCGGATTTGTACAATCAAATGCTAAGGAAATCGATCAGTGAGGACATCAAGAACATAATCACGGTTGATGTGCCCAGAACATATCCAAACAACATTTACTTTCGTTTAACTTCTGATAATCAATCTGCTTTATTTAGAATACTATGTGCATTTGCTGCTCACAATCCAGACATTGGATACTGTCAGGTATATTAGTTCATACAACCTCATGTAGTTAAAGAACTGGATTTTTAATACAATATCTAATAATTACCCAAATAAGACTTAGGTACACACTTATTATATTATACGATATACCTATCTTCTCATAAATTTTACCTAATTAAATATTATTTAGGTACCTAATTGTTAAATTGACTAACTAGTAAGTAGTAATTATGTTTTTCCAATACCTAAAACTAATAATGTTGCAAATAAAATATACAATGATTTATATTTCATTTATACCTAGTAATCATAATTAATTTTTTTTAATGATTTATAAATTCATTTTGTTATTTTTATTAAGGGCAACACTTGCGGTTTTAAGTGGTTTTGTATAGGTAATTTTTAAGAAATATGAAAAATAAAAATCTAACAATTTAAAAATATTTAAGTACATTTCAAAAATAGTCTAAAAATAGCCTTGTATCCTTATCATTTTTATTGTTGTGTAATCACGAAATTTCCGCCTAAAAGACCAAAAGCGTGATAAAATTGTGGAACAGATATGAATGTGTTGGCTTGCCTTCTAGGGATCGATTGAGGCATTTTTTTTTATTATTACAAATTAAAATATAATCAATATTTAAAAATTACCATTTTTAATGATAAATAACACGGCTAAAATTTAAAATATAAATAATTACCTAAATCACATGAAATCTCTACCTATACTACATTAGGAGTACAATTCGAAATACAAATTTTATTGATGTTAGATAAGATAACATTATATATACCTAAAATAAAGAAAATTGTATTGTCCATTAGGTTAATAGAGATGGAAAATGCTGCAACATCTTCTTAAGAAAACATCAAACGCTTGGTTTTTGAAGCGATCTATTTAGGAAATTTTAAGAAAAATGGAAATTTAACAATTAAAAATATTTAAATACGTTTTAAGATAATGTCATATACCCACTTTTTAAAGGGTTCTGAATGGTCAAATTTTATGAAATTTTACAATTTTACCATTTAAAAAAATGTATGTGTTGGTACCTTCTTTTATTGTTTTGTAATCACAAATCTACAATCAAAATGAAAACCAAATGTTCATAGAAGAGAACCTAATCTATGACATAGTGTTTTTATTTTTTTCATAATTTCTCTTAACTTTTTATTATAAATGCCTAAAAAAACATGAAAATTTAACAATTAGTTACTTTAATTTAAAATATAAATAATAAATAATAAAAAAATTATTTTGATGGCAAAACCATGTTTCTGCGATAATTGTGTACTGTGCTATGCACATAGAGCCAAACCTTTTTTATTTGACATAATTACACACAAGGTTTTAAGGGGTATTAGAATATTTATATATTTATTGAGTAATAGTATCATAAAATCATAATATATGTAAATAAATATAAAATATTATTTCACATCGATTTAATATAAATTTACTTTATTATTCTAAAATAAAATTTAAAAAAATTAAAATAATGTATATTACAATTTTTAGGGTTTAAATTACATTACTGGTTTATTGCTGTTAGTTACGAAAAATGAAGAAACTTGTTTTTGGTTACTGATGGTATTAGTAGAGAAAAAACTACCAGACTATTATTCTAGGACTATGGATGGTGTCATTGTGGATATTGAAGTTTTTACTCGTCTTGTAAAGTAAATAATAATATTTATATAAGTACCATATTAATTTATTTTTTATATTATATTATGTGTCATTTTTGTTTTAGGAAAAAATTTCCTGATGTGTCACAGCATATGACTAATTTAGATATGCCATGGGCACTAGTTGCTACAAAATGGTTTATTTGCCTTTTTGCTGAGGTTTTACCAATTGAGGTACTAAATTTTATTATTACATAATATGTAAATTTCATGTTTAAGAGTACGCTACACTGTTAATTTTTAATAGTAATAACGTATTTACACAAAACTGTTAAAACAGTATTTTAAAATGATTTAAAGTAAAAATACTGTCCTCTGTAAATTTTATAATAGGTATTTTAACTCTAAAATACTTAATGAACTCTTTTTTACAGTTTTACATAAAATATTGTGACTTTACAATAATAAAATTAATACTGACATAGGTCTATTGTTCTATTTAATTCCTTTCATAATGATAATGTTTATCATTTATCTATTTAAACATTTTTAAATTATTAGATTTTAATTTTATTTAAGTTCCCAATTTAGAATCCCTAAATAACAAGGTGTATGGCGTGCTCTTAATAACATACATTTTATTTAAATAATTAGTATAGTAATGTATATAGAGGAGATTTAGTTGGCCAAGGCTTTCCTTGGGACATGTGAATACATATTAATTCTTTGATTACAGTTCTTATTAGTAGTAGTTTTGCCATTAACAATGCATATTTCTTGGACAATATTTCTGAAATGCATTATACTAGCCAGGAAGGGATTTGAGGTGGGGGATGCCCCCTTAGAATTTTTTATCATTGTTTAAGAAACATATAATTTATTTTATATATTTATTTCATAAATATCCCTATTTTCCCCCTTAAATGAGTTTCATACCAGATATTAGCATAGCATAAATATAATATAAACTATTTGTTTATTGTTTGTATTATAGGTAAATAAATATTGACCATGTAGGTAATTTACATTTAAATTATGATGAGATCAGAATTTGGATAATTTTTTTCAAATAGATGTTTAATAAATTTCAAAATGCATTTTCATATTCTGTTTTTTGCATTAATATTGGTAAATAATCTAAAACATTTCTGTTGTTAATTGTCTAGTTGTATGATGGACAGTATCTATCATAGATACATTTTTATCTTGTGACATTTTTTATAAGTAGACAACTTATATCTTGTTTTTTATTTCTTAGTAAATATTAGATTTATTTTTGTTCTAATAATTTGTATTTTCGTATTTTATAATGAAAAACCTTCTTGTTTCGGTACTTAATTATTTTTTTCATTTGGCTTTGATAAATATTTATTTTATTATAGGGATTATTGAGGTATGTTTAATTTTAACAATATATTAAATTTTCTATTATTTTTATACTAATTAATAATTAATTAATTTAATATATATTATATTTGTCTTTTAGTAATTATTAAAGTCCATTTATTTTATAATTATTCTAAAAATGATTTACCTATTACCGAGTCTAGGTAACTATAATGAATGATAAAGACGTTCGTTTATTTGAAAGATGGTTAACCACTGTAGTTTAGGTTAAGTCAAAGCATCATGTATGCTCCATCTAACCTAATTCAGTCGTATCAGTTTGATCATAGCGATGAGAAGGAAACTCAATTTGGCTATGGCCAAAGTGGCTATTAAATCATTCTGTAAACGCTAACATAAACAATCTTTTATGAAAACGCAGTATTGTATTAAGTAACAAGTATTATTTGTAGTATTTGTGCTAAGTTGTTTGAAATTACAGAAATGTATTTAGTATTTCGTATTTAGAGGTAAATAAAGGAAAGTATCCAGTATATTATGTTCTGTGCTTTATATAATATCTTTTCAATAATGATATAATGTATTAAGTGATACATTTTTTTATAGAATGGTGACTAGATGATACTGCAATATTAAACAAGTAAACATTTTAATATAGACATATATTAATGTTAATCTTGCATTAATAAATCTTGTTCCTATAAATTAGTAATTACTAACTAGGTAGTCTATTAATTTTAAAATATTTTTTTGTTGATAAATAATAACAAAATTTTGATTAATAATTATGATTAAATAAACAACAAATTAGCTAGAAGTATAGGCAAATTTGATAAAATAATTTTGGTAGTCTACAAATTAGTTACCTATATAATATATATATATGATTCCAATAATAATTTGATTAAGTTGAGTTACTTTTAACATTTAAATGACCCATTGGCAGAGCTAGATAGAAAATGTCCACTGTATTTTAGGGCTTTCACCTGCTCAATAACAATTTTATGTACTGTGGTGTACTGACTGTTAAGAACCTTCCAAATTATACTTTGTACTTTTATATTTTTGGCCACCCAATTCTTAATTTTCCCAGCAAAAAACTCTATACCATCTTATAATTTATATAATTAATTATAATTATAATATTTATAATTATTATTTTATAATTTATTAGTTTTGACTATATAAGGGTAATTGTTGAATTATTCAAGAGTGGTGCTTCTTCAGTCTTCTACGATAATAGTATGTGCCCGACAATTTAATAGAAAATTATTTAGGTAGATAACTAGTATGTATACATTTTTGCAGCCATAAAAAGAAAACAATTTGAATTTATTTAATTGCAATTAGAAATATAGTCATAGAATAAATCAAATTGTATTAAATAATTGATCAACATTCAATTTTTTAAAATTTAAACTTAAAATTTTAAATAATTGTTCTTAAAAACAAAAATTGTTTCAAATCAAACTATAAACAATAATTATTCATTAAAAGTTAACAAAACATATTTTTCATTTAAGTACCTAGGTAGTTGTATTTTTAAAATTGTATAATAATTATACATTACATAATACTTACTACCTACTTAATATTTATATACCTAATCTGTTTTTAGACTACTTTAAGAGTGTGGGATTGCTTATTTTTCGAAGGATCCAAAATTATATTTAGAGTTGGTTTGATATTGGTGAAACATTATAGAAGTGAACTATTGGCATGTGAAGATATTTCATCATTATCAGAATGTTTCAAGTCAATTGTTCAGCAGCCATTTTCTCTAAACTGCCATAAATTTATTAAAGTACGTATTTCTATGAAATGTATGTCTATAAACTGCTGTAAAATGAACTTTTATTTAAATTTTCTAACTGCGACAAAATATATATTTATATTTAAACTGCGATAAAATCTATAATAAATATCTCCTAACTCTTAAAAATAAAATCATATACCTACAGTAATGTTAGTACTATACTATAGTTGGGAGAACGAAAACTGGTTATTGGCAAATGTATTAACAACTGTTTTTTTTCTGATAAGGAGTTCTCAAACTAAGATATGTTTAAGGTGTGAGTCTACGCTTTCGTATACATCTTTATTATTTCCTTTTTAGGTTTCTTCTGGGTACAAATGGAACCTTTTGGCTATTGTAGTTTTTTTATAGGGGGTTATGGAACGTTATCACGATTTTGGTATATATCACTAAAAACTATTTTACATTACCCTAACGCAAATAAACGGCCAGGGGCCACTTTTCATTCTCCTGACTATAGTATGTTAAAGTATAACAACTTTTATTTTGTATGAACCATTGTTATTTACTTAGGTTAGGACATTTTTTATCATATGGCCAAAAGCCGTGTAACTGTAAATTATCAGCGCTAGTTCTGTTTCTCTATTTTTAATGGGGGCATATCTAACATTTTAATATAATACAAAATTGTTCGAAAACTGTGGCCATTATACTAAAAATATATCAAAGTATATAAAACCAAAATTAAAGTTTATACAATTTTACTAAAAATTGCATTATTTTCATATATATTTATTCTTAAATTGTAATATTTACATCTAATGCTGTTAGTTTAAGAACACGTTACACAACCGTGTCCTAATATACAGTGGTATAGTAGGTTTTCTTAACCTAAGAAAATAACCGTTGTGTGAACATTAAATTTATGTGGCAAATGAATATTAGTTTTTGAGTAGGCTAAATTCCCGGTTTCTAAACACACCGAATAATAACTTCCTACTAATAAAATCAACAATGTTCCTTGTAACTTACTATATAATGAAAATATTTTAAAATTTTAATTAAATAATATCTATCTGTGTTCACCAAATTAACAAACTAATAACTAATAAAAACTGTACTAATAACTATGAAATGATGAACATAATAGAGATATTAGGTGTCTAAACTTATATAAAAGCTAAATGTGCAAACAAAATTGGCTGTAAATAAAGAAAATAAGTTTCAATTTAATAAATTTACAATTATTTGAAATTTAAATTGAATTCTTAACAACTTTATATCATAAATTATGATTGTAAAATGTATAAAATAAATTGTTGCAATTTGTCTATTCTGAATTAGAAAAATTGTATGATATATATATTATAAAATAAAAGGTTCATTTTGTGGCATAGATTTTCTTTTCGATGGAATTATATTATTATGTATGTATTAAAAAAAATAATTTCTATTTTACTCTAGAAAATGTTTACAGATATTGGATCATTACCAATGTCATTGATTGATAGTCTACGTAAACAAGTATCTGCTGAACGTAATTCTGATAAGTCTACTTATAAAAATAGAAAAGGCTAAACTTGTATTATAATTTTTTTTTATTATTTATGTTAATATAATGTTTGTACAAATTAAGTTATTCTAGTCTTGTTAATTCAATGTTAAAACCATTTGGCCAATTTTTAAAATTTAGGATAAGTTTTCGGTAAACATAATATACTCACATTATTTTATTATTTTATATCGATAAATGCCATCAATATGATTTCAATTTTTATTATTGTGCTTTATATATTACATGTATTTTTTATATTAAATATAATACCTAATTTTTTTTAGTTTATATCAATTAATTTTTATGATTATTCTATTTTAAAGTGTGAGTTCGGTTTGGTTTCGACATTAAAACTAAAAGTTTGGTTCGAGTTCGGGTTTGATCTGAAACTCCATAGTTTGACACCTAAATTTTGAGGTCAAACTACCTCCAGTTTCTATAATATTACTAACAGTTTTGATTTCAGACCACTATTATCAATTATTTATTTTACTTGATTATACTTTTTTCTAAAGCAACAATAATAAGTAAATTAATTTGTATATAACTAATAGTATAAAACATAATAATCTGAATTATTTCATTATATATACCCATATAAATATTTATTTGTAATTAATTTGTCTGTATAATATCATAAATAAATATCATAAATATCATAACATATTGGCGAAAGGAAGTGATAAACTGCAAGGTGCCACTTGGCTATCTTTTACGTGTTATTTGACCATAGTATGTGTTACAAAAAACCCCTCGCCAGCTTTAAAATTGATGAGCTTTTTATTGCCAATATATTATAGCAAATAACACTGTTTACATTTAAGCACTGGCGTGCATTGCCCATACGTTTTGGAAGGTCTATAAGCACTGGCTCTATTATTACATTGTTGAGGCTTATGAATGTATTACATTTTTGTTAGTACTAAAGTAATATAAAAGAATTGAAATTTTGTTAATTTTTTACTGAATTAAGAGTTTGTTACTTGGGGAGTCATGGATTGCATGAAATTTAAATATTAGTACAATTAAAATTATGTATAAAAAGAAATGTAATGTGTATTATATTTAATTATATTGTATATATATATAATTATATTACTAATATTTTTATTACCAACCAAATTATGGCTTTTTACTGAACCTGTTAGTAAATATAAAACATTAGAATCTTGGTACCTATTGTATTTTTATTTTTTTATAATTGGATATATAAAATACTAACATATTGTAGTCATTTATTCATATATATTAGATTTTTAATGGACATAGATTTTCAGTGTCTCTAAGACCTTGGACTCTAGAACTATTCAAATATTCCATATCATACCTGAAAGTTATTAGTACCATTGCAATTCATTTATATAAAATATAAATCATTGTTATTATGTAATGAATATTCATTTTTATTATTAATTTACAAATTTACATTTAATTTTGTATTAAGTATTACTATTTTATTATATTTGCTATTGTTTTAAAACTTGTATAATTTTTTAAACAAATTATGTATCAAATAGTTATTATTGTTATTTTATCATATGTGTTGGACTAAATATAATTTTATATATCTGTATAATTTTTGTATGTATTTTATAACTGAAATATTGTATAGTTTTATATTTTAATTGTTAACTAAAATAATGTTATGTTTCAAAATAAATACGTTTGTTAAGAATTCCAATTGTACTATTAATAATTATATAGGTAGAGGTATAGCGTTATTAGGCATACAAAAACAATAATAATATTTGTTGTTAGAAATAAAATTGAATGAACAATTCAACATGTTGTAGAATATTGCTTATCAGATTATAAAGTAGCATTAATAGTAGGTAACATAAGGTGGAAAGGTCATTGTAGTGACATTCTTTATGAGGTACAGATCAAGTTCAACAGTTGACTTTTTATTCATTGAATAGATGGCTATTTAGCTAATATTCTTCGATTGAAGTATATGGAAATGAATTATTACACTAACCCAGTGGTTCTCCACTAATGTTTCTCGGTACACTAGTGTGCCATGACCGCAGTGACAATAGTACTTCATAAAATAATTTCCTAGTATTTAGTTTTTTTATTCCCAATAATCGATACAAAATCAATTACCAATTCATACATGAAATTTTAATTTTAAATTACAAGAAAAAGCAGAAATATGCATATCATATTCTGATTATCCTAGAATTAAAATTTAATTTTAGATATTAATTAAGGATGAGTGTTAAAATTAATCAATAACTTTGTTGTGAATTAAAATTGTTTACACTTACAACAATTAAACTAAAATAAAAACGTAAAACATTATGGTCTAGATGTCTATGTTTTGCATTTATTTTGGTTGTGTTTTTATCTGCAATTAATGAATACTGTCGTATTCGCATGATTACAAAATTGGATATTATTTGCGTTTTGTGTTCTATGCACGGAAATTGAATGGACCTATTGTTATTAAAAAAATCATCAATTGTTAACAAGAAAACATTGTCTTTACAATATTTAGAAAATTATTTTTCTACAAAAATCAGTAATCCAAAAATAAAATCATTTGAATAAGTCAAATCTCCATTTGATTTCAAATGTACAAGTGCAGCGTCAGGTTTATTGGGGCAAGATATTTTATCTAAATGAATATAATATATAACCTTGTAACGTCTCGCAAATTTCTTGGGCCCTTTTCACGAGCGTTATGTGACGGACCCCCGTGTAGTACGGAAGGGTTTAGTTGGATTTTTATGTGTGAAAGGATGAATTTTGAAAAGATAAAATAAATTAATAAGAACTGTGGCTTTTGTTGAGGGGAATGGTATATTTTATTAAAGTCATTTGTGGAGAAAGCTCGTAAAAACTCCGACAGAATAAATTAAAACAAAATAAAATATATACCAATGGGGTCGACGAGAGTATACATCACATCCGTGACAAACATATATATATTTTGTATATATATGAAAACAGAAAACAAAAACAAAACCTCACGAGGGTCCGTCGATCCAGTGGTATCGGACGGACAATTACAAATAACATATTTTAAGTTGGATTTAACCTAACCTCACGACGAAAATAGAACACTTACCATAGGTAACTAAAAACGAATGGTGGGTAACGAAATGGGAAAAATAGAAGGTATAATATGTGCCCATGCCGGCTGGGGCATTTGTACCTGTATAAAAATAATGTTTACCTGTGGACCTCGCCGATGCTGGGCGATCCCCATCTCCGGGGCACGATTGTGATCTACTCCATATACAAGAAATTCGCTAGACTAAACCGGTCATAAATTGAGACACACCGGTTTACTTTTTTCGACCGCTGTAGCGAGGTGTTCGAAAAATACCGATCCCGATCTGTCCCCACCACAAACCTGATTTTCCCCTAATTATCTGTTATCACTTAATGTTATCAATTTTTACATTAAACATTTTTTACATGTATAATAATCAGGTTTAATTAATATAGGTATTTTAGTTTTTTTTCACTAAAAATAATCAAGTCGTCTTCAACTTGATCATCGTCACCACAACCAAAATTCAGTGGATGAATACGTCTAATTGAAAAATGTCTTAGGAGTTAGGTATACTTTGAGTTGGCAATTTTTATAAAACATTAAATTTACTAAAACGTATCCTAAAACCTACTTACTTTTTCGAATAGAAATCGATTGTACTGTATTATTAACGATATATCACTGACAACAATAGAATCTCTTACCATGATAATTTTAATGTTATCCATTTTTAT
>JAIPRL010005763.1:0-30433 GCA_025469235.1 Pemphigus obesinymphae
GTCAAAAAACGGTTTAAATTTTTTCCGGGTTCCGGGTACGGGTTTAAAAAACGTGTTTCACTTTTTCCGGGTTACGGGTTTCGGCTTTAACACGGTTTTAATATTTTGCGGGTTACACGGGTTCTCATCCCGGGTTCAAACCCGTTTTGACTCCCTGGTAAAAATGCACACGTCAAAGATTGGCTACGTAGGTCCTAGATAATTTTGTTTTTAAATTCTGAGCGAAACGATGAATGTATTAGTCTTACGATGATGTGTTTTTTTTCAGGTCTGTACCCAAAAATTCTATAAGAAGATACTTCGATCATTACAAGTAGCATCATTTTCTGGTAGCAAATTACATCTAGTTTGTATTTTAAACAGGTTATTTTTGATTTTTTAATTTTTTCAATAAACGCGTAAGAAAAAAGTATAAAAAAATTACTATAAAAATCGGTCAATACGATTGTGGTAAAATTTTAATTTTAAAGTTTCTCGGATTTTTATAATTTATATTTTATTTAATTTTTCTATACAATATTTTCAAGTTATTAAAATTGAAAAATGCGTAAACATAGTTTTTTAAACAAATATCGCACTTGCACTACAATAAAAAATGGTATTGACACAAGACTATTTTTAAATTACTTTTAAAATATATTCAAATTATTTTTTTAATGTCATAAGAGTTGCCTATACAAAACCCCTTAAAAATGGGGGGTACCACGTCCTCTTAAAACTAGGAGTTTGGGAGTATAATAATCTTATTTATAATAATATATTTTGAACGCAATTTGCTTTCGATTCGCGGCCACTGTTAGGAATAGATAACCAAAACTGTATATAAAGATAAAAGATAACATAAACAAAATTATCTAGATAAAGATTTAAGATAAATTAATTTTTATCTAAATAAAAAAAAAAATCTTTTAATTTCAAAACTTTTATCCTAATATTTTCAAGATTTGTTTTATTCAAATCTATGTTAATAAATAATAAGTACCTACATAATAAATTATAAATAAAATTTTTTTCGTTTATTTTGCATTTAAATGCATTAAATAATTATCTCGAGAAATCACGATACTGCTTGTAACGTAAAATGAATATAATTTATTGGGAATGCGATTTTGGTTCTGCGCATAATTTGATCATTTTTTTTTCAATAATTTTTTCTGATTCTGACGGCACAAAATTTCATAAAAACGAACAAAATATCACACTTGAATTTTTGCTCCCATATGAGATACTTTATTTCATAATATAGTATACGCATTTTGTTTCATTCTTATAGGACAAATTGTTCGTTTTAAAATAAATATCGCTATTTGAATGATATTGATATTCTGAAATTATATCGTTGCCCATCACTATATTATATAGTATATATTATATTATGTATAGTAAATTATGGCCGACCCCAAATAGTTGGGAAAGAAGCCTAAGGAGAAGAAGAAGAAGATGTATAGTAAATTATGGGGAAAAAAAAAAGAAAAAACGCACAAATGATTAATAATATGTTTACTATATTCCATTCAATTTTTGTATGTTTTTTTTGCTTTTTTAGTTTTTTTTTAAACACTTTGACAATGAATAATATAATATTATTATATATTTATAATATATTGTTTTATAATAATAATTCAGACAATAAAAGAAACAAAATAAATAACTACCTAACCTATATTTTGTATACACACACTAGTACAACACACGGGATTATAAAATACTTATAATAATATATTATACACAATGCACATACACATAATATAAATTATACATAATAATATGTATATGTGTGTGTATCTAGATAATATTATTGTACACAAATCATCGATGACACCATTTTATATAAATATTTAGCTAAACAAAAAAAGGAAAGTTTGCAACAACATTTCTTTATTTTTATTATTATTATTCAAAGATCTGTTGCGTTCGATCGGTGTATTGGATCAATATTTTTTTCTTTTTTACTCTTTTACATACAAAGGCTTACATATATTATTCTTATTTTTTCTTTTTTTATACACAATATAACAATCTGTCTAATTAATTGTTTTCTTTCAAATTATACAAAAAAAAAAAAAAAAAATACATATTTACAAATAATAATAATAATAAGTAAAACAGACTTTTTCGTTGTAATACATTGAAACATATTATTTCGTATTCGAATATTATGATTTGATAGTAATCATAATACTGTAGTTTATATAATAATAATAATAATAATAATAATAATAATAATAATAATAATATAATAAAAAAACAAAACAAAAACAAATGTTTGTCACGCGCGTTGGGGAGCAGTTGAGAAAACAAAATGGGAAATAATAATAAAAAAAAAAAAAAAACTACAACTGAACCTATATTATAATCGAGAGTCAGGCAAAAATAACATAATATTATGCAGGTCCTAGCAAAATTGATTTTAATACACCTACCTACCTATCTATATATTATACTTAGGTATATCTATACATTTTTTTTACCTACCTACTTATCTATATATTACTTACATAATATGTATTATTCTATCGATATTATATAATAATTTATAATATCATTGTAAGAACGTTTTAAAATTTTTTTTTTTTATTGATTACACCTTGTAATATAATAAGTTAATATATTATATTACCTATATATATATATATAATTCTTAATGCGTAGTCTTCTTATGTATATATATATACGTACGTATGTATATAATATAGTATATTAAAAAAAGTATCTAATCGAATCATAAAAGTTATGTACAAAATATGCAAAAAAAAAAAAAATTAAAAAATCATTACAGTTAAAAAATTATAATTATATTGTTTATACAAAAACGATAAAATAATAATAATAAAACAGAGATCATATAAGGCCGACGACGGCGTTTGTACAACTACTGCACAAGTCTCTCTTCGAAACCAAAAAAATGAAAAAAAAAATTAAACAAATAATTTTATACGAAAATAAAATAAAATAAAACCGTATTGAAAACATTTTGGGAATAGCTTGTCTATACAAGCTATTATTACCGATATCAACATGCTGATAATCCCTCACATACTGTTGGACGATCCGTTATCGTACGGGGGCATAAGACACATACACGATACATAATTTATAACGTTCGTATAGAATTTAAAAGATTTTGTAATCACAAATAATAAAATATTTATTTACATAGATTTCGCGACTTATGAAATTCGTATTTTTGGAATTTAAGGAAACAAAATTTCCGCTCGACGTCTGTACGAAATGAAACGGGCGTGTGGTGTGTGTTTTTCAAACGATACGTATAATAATAGGGATTTTTTCAACTTGCCGCTGTGCAAAAACTCCTTTTCCTGTGCCACATCATCAGCTATATTATCATATACCTATATCGGTATAGGTATTATATCGTACACGCGACAACGTACACGTTGGCATACAACTCAAACGGCTGATTTCAAAACCGCTACAAATATTATCTCGCGTACAGACCGGACAGAATATATTTTTTCGTTTTTTTTTTCATTTTCCGTATTTTCAACTATATAAAATTTACAATTAAATTAAACGATCTATTTACATACATTAATATGATATTATATAATAATTATATTAACTCGAGCACGCTAAAAAGAGTTCGCCGGACGTCTATCGAGACACCGCGCGCGGTATAGACGCGTCGCGAGTATATACTGGCCTATTTTTCACTGGTCACGGTAGTTAGTATAGGGTATAGCTAGGTCGGAGAGGGGTTTGTTTCGTGTAGGGAAGGGAGGGTGGAGGATAAGGACAAACGAAAATTCGGAGACGGGTGGTGGAGTCGTCAAGGACGACGATGGATACGAATTATTTCGGGGGGGGGGGCGGGGTCGGGATTGGTGAGGTGACGGTCCGCGCCTAGTCCTCGTCGTGGCTGTCGCCGCCGAACGACGGCGAATTGGCCGGCGAGTACAACAGATCCGGCGATATGGACCCGTCGGGCGGATACCCGAAACTGGTGCCGGCCACGTCGGGCCCGGCGCCGGACGGACCGGCGCCCTCGCCCCTGTACCACAGCTGCCTCATCTCGTTCCGCCGCTGGCGCATCAGCGTCTTGTACTCGGATATCCGCATCTTTTTGCCATCCACGATGCACGTCCGCTTCGGTCTGGGACGGTACCGGTAGTCCGGGTGCTTCTCCATGTGCAGCTTGGACAGCCTCGACTGTTCCTCGTAGTACGGCTGTTTGTCCGCGTTCGTCATCGACTTCCACCGGGCTCCTGCGCATATACACAAAACGACCGGATCGTTAAATTTTCATACACGAAAAATTAAATATATAGTTATTATACGATATATATATATACATAGGTATATATTATATATAGTGCTGAACATTTTTTCGATCAATCCGTAATCCGGATTAAAACATACAATCCGGATTCGAGGTTTCGGATCCAATCCGTAAATTATGTAATATAGTCAACTCATCGTCGGAAAATGGAAGGTTTAATACGATTTTCATCGCGCAGCGTATTTTGTATTGCAGTGAGCTATCCTATACGATAATCAGTGGTAATATATATATAGTTAATTCAATAGTATAAAAACTCAAAGTTAATCAAATATAGTCGTGTAATCCGTTAAATCCGGATTCGTAATGTAATTCGTCAATTCGGATTTACAGTGTAGTCCGTTCATCCAGATTTATATAGTGTAATCCGGATTGCTGTTTTAATTCGGATTATATTATATTTATCAATCCGGATTAGTTATCTAGAAAATTATTCGGATTTGGTGTTCAGCATTAGTATACACTAGTGCTGAGCATTGCTTTGACCAATCCGTAATCCGGATTATGGATTCAATCCGTTTCATCAGAATTTACGATCCAGACCGTCAATCCGGATTTTGAATCCAATCCGTCAATATAATAGTCAACTTATAGAAAAGTTTAATACCATTATAATGGTCAACCTGTATTTCGATTGTGGTTGTTGTTATTATTTGTTTGTTTTGCGAATATTTCGTAAAAGTGGTAAAATTTATCAGGAATATTATATTATTAATATTATATTCCTGATAATTTAATCAGGATTTGTAATATAATCCAGATCAAAGCATATTTATCAATCCGAATCAATCTGGATTACTTATCTGGAAACGGATTGATCGGCTTAGGTGTTCAGTAATAGTATACACTGCGTGTGGAAGAGAGAACAAATTTTCGACTCATTTGTTCTAAGTTAATGCGATATATTGGTGGAGAGCAGTGGGGCGTTAGTGGGTAATGTGAGCAAATTGTAACAATGTGGATATGTTTTGTACTTCCACAAGTGTGGTAACTTTGATTTGATCACTAAGTCAACAACGGAGCCAATATTTCGTATAAGACAGATGGTTAGATTAGGTTATATTTATTTATCTGGAGAAGGTGTACGACAGAGTTCCTATAAAGACATTTCAAAGTGAGAACTAATGAAGAATAAATGATTGCCAAAGGTGCATGTTAATGTAATAGAAGACTGAGTATATTAAAGAGCGAGTTACAAAAAGGAAGACGTCTGTGTAACAGAGAATTTTAGTATCAGAGAACGTTTGCATCAGGGTTCGGTTTTGAGTCCATATTTATTTTCCTGGGTATAATGGATGAAATTACAAAGGACATACATTATATAGGTCGACATATATTGTTAATAGGGAGAGGGTTTTCAGCAAGGATACAGTATACGACGATGATTTAAGAGAAACACTTAGAATAAGTAGGGGTAAAAATGAATGTATAGAGATTGATTTTGGAGAAAAGAAATACAGAGTAAATAGGAAATGGAAAGTAAATGTATAGATGAGTGGCGATGAAATAGGTGAGGTTGAAAGGTATCTACATTTAATGTATGATTGTATTTGGTCGTTTTATTTTCCGAAAACGAGACGCCGTTCCCATTTATAACAAAATATATTCGACCAAGAATACATTTTAAGAAATTATTATTGCCAAATGCATTACTTTAGTCATTTTATAGGCACATATATTTTTTAAAAGTCTTTCATATCATACGCAAATAATTTTTCAGAATTACACGTCGTTACATACCTAGTATTTTCGAAATGTTGGAATTATGCATGTCGGGACAGGCTTTCAAAATTTTTCGCCTCTCGTCTTTGGCCCAAACCATGAACGCGTTCATCGGTCTTTTTATGTGCTCGCCGTCTTTCTTTTGTTGCCGTATCATGCGACCTGCAGCCAAACAACGGAACAATATTAATTTTTATTCGCAATAATATATTTGCATAATATTTGTATATATTATAAAAACACGATTGGTACTCACCTCTATCACTAGTGTCGTCGGTGAGTTTAAAATTTGGATCGCTGGGCCCCCAAGCTATAATAGTATAATACATTTATTTGTTTTATTAGTAAATTCGTTATCGTATAATATAAGGTAATAATATTTTGTCACTTACATAGATCCATGTTTTCGGAATGTTCGTCCCTGTGGAGCTGAGGTTGATGCGTTGGATACAGTTGAAGTCCCGAGTACGGTGACATCTTGTCTCCGTCCTTTCCCGGTGATGCGTTTAGTTTTCCACCTGTACAGAAAAAAAATAGCATCATATTATTGTAAGTAATATAACGATAACAATAATAATAGGTATATTATAGGCTACGTGATCAATTATATCTCGTGGGGATAAAAATAGAGTTATTATTATTTTTTTTTTAATAATTTTTTCTTTTTTCCTAATCAATCGTGAACTTTGGTCCCCATTAATTCGTCTATGTTATATTTTAACACGAGGTTTTTTTTTCAATTATCCTACACGAACACTATACTTGTACGGTATTTAGATAGCGCGAAAAGGCTCAAAGTGCACATAATATATATTATATATTATTATTTTAATTCTATTATTTTAATATTACATCGACGCGCGATAATGTTTTTTTTTCGCGAACACGTACGCGTATTTTAACAATATTATACTAATATTTATTCGACAAATGATAAATTGTCTGAAAATTGAGATCAAAAATTCGGTGTTCGGAGCGTGATCAAACGACGGGATCTAGCACTAAATAACCTATAAGGATCTATATTAATTATTAATTATGAACAAATAGTATTGTGTAATAATAGCATTATTTAATAAGGTTTGCCATATTTGTTTATCAATTGACCCCTCGTCAGACGTATAACGGCTGATAAGCGATCCGTAAAACGATAAGCAATAAGCGACTTTTGAGTTTTAACCCAAAGGGCGGCGCCAAAAGTCATCGGACAACAGAGCGCTCCTGAAACACGCCATTGTCATATTTTGCCGATTCGCAAAATGAAAACAAAACGCGTACAAAATATAGGTTGCGACAAGAAGATTTCACTAATTTAGGAGGTCAATACGAAAATAATAACATACAAGTCGTACAAAATTTGTTTTTACAGGATTGAATTAGCTACCTACCAAAGGACATAGTATTGTTTTATTTTCAGCGGATTTTTAAAAATGATATCATATAAATTATGAATATACATAATATAGGTGACACCTACTATAGGCAATTGGCATGTCCTGCTGGAAGTTTTCATTACTCATGCGATAATTTGTTACAGTAGTATAGGTACCTATAAGAGTGATTTGTAAATCACTTTTGTAACTTTCTGAAAATATATTTTGGCAATAAAGGATACCACCTGTGATATAATTTTTGAAATCAGCTAAAAACGAGACTATACTCATTGTTGATTCTGTGAAAACAAATTTTGAACAACTAGTTTTATTTTTTATTTTTTATTGACCTCAGAAATTAAAGATATATTCTATGCCAGACCCTGCAGCTTATTATACTCGTTCGTCGCTTTTACACTTTTATACGAAATACTGCGACGAGTGGGCAGAAAACCTTGACGAATCGTTAACGACATATAATATATCTAATCGAAATAACGAATACAATAATTATTGTAAGTACATATCATTATTACGCTCTCATTGGACTCGTTTTTTTCTCTCAAATTATTATCAAAACAACAACAGCAGGAGGTGAGCACCGAGCAGACATAACTATCGCGATAAAATAATTATTTCACTGAACCGTGTGTGTAGCGGAGGTATATATTATAATAAAATATTTTGTCGATAGAGCGTATAATAAGTTGTTAACGGTTCGGCGGACGAAAATCGTTTATACGGTTCGAATTGTCTCGACCCCGTCCGTATATTTACAATGAACATACGAGGCACAAGTTGATTTTAAAAGATATATGTTATTTTTTTGCAACAAATCGATATCTCGTATACCGGTTGATGTATAATATAAGTATGAAGTAAATTAGATATAACATTAAATACCGATAAACACGAGATTTCAATAGGTAAGTATAAAGGTATATTCTCTATTTAATATAACGAATTATCTAACATTGAAAATTAATATATGTAAAATTTTGAAAAAGCGTTGAACAAAATACTTCAAACCCCTCGTAAACAGTAAAATATTACTGACCTCTCAAAAAAAAATGACAACATTTTTTAAAACGGAGTAAGTTTAACTTTAGATAAAATGATTTGGTTTTCATTTTAGTCATATTTATGGTTTTAAATATTGACAAAATAGTGTTGAAGAGCATAAGAGTTATTCATATATATATATATATATATATATATATATATTTATATTACTCATACTTACAATAATTTGATTTTAATTCTATGGAAATATTTGAGTTAATTAGGTAGCATTTTATATTTCTGGGATATTGTGGAAATCTATATTTGATATTTTACGAGTAAATAGAAATATTTTTAAATTTCATATCAATTTTTGAAATGTTAAGTATGTATTTTCAAAATATTATTAAAATAAAAATATAAAAGATGAACAATATCCTAGAAAAGAAGCCGATAAGTTAAAATCGAATTATTGGAAGTAAATCTGTAATTTTGTTTTGATTTTATACATAAATCGTTTAAAAAATATGCTACTTCTAATTAAATAAAAAGTATTAAAACATTAATTAGAATAATGATACATTTTTAATAATAATCAGAGCTTATACTTAAAAAAAAGTATAATTTTTATATTTTTGATACGAAATTCCGGGTTAAAAAAATCTCGATGGCATGCATTCCCCCCACCCTGAAGGTTATAAGTAGAACCAATATGTAATAAAATAAATGATATTTAGCACTGCAGAGATGATTCGAAATTCCGGTGTTCAGTCTTGATGCCATTAACTTTTTGCCAATTCCAACTATTTGTTGAGAATATTTATTTGAGAAATAAACTACCGGAAAAGCTGATGAGTATTTTGCAATGTAAAAGTTATTCGGCAATTAATGATACTAATAGGTGGAAAAAATCGAACCGAACCCAACTTGACTAAAGAGTTCGAACTCAAGGAGAGGTTTGAACTCGGATGAACTTCGTTGTTGACGACCTTTTTTTTTTGTTTTTTTGCTTATTTTCGAAGTTCGATTTCGGTTTAACACTTTAATTTTGAGTTTGACCCACCTCTAGTGGTAATAGTAGACTACGGAACAGGACGACTGAACACTAAACAAGGAACAGGTATTTGTATTATAAGCAGTTAATTTTCATTTGTCAAATACATTTTATTCAACGAATAAATGTTACGGCTTACTGTTTTCGTGAAAAATATACTACAGAAAAACGTCGGGGAAAATTCCGTACGGAATGATCGGCACTTACCCGTGGACGAATGATGCGAAGAAGGAGGCGGCGGTATACCGGCATACGGCATGAATCCCCTAGGTACCGGTATTGGTGGCGGTAAGAGTTTCGGCGTGGCCGCGACCGGCGGACTGACCAGACCCTGGCCGGAGCCGGACCGTCTGTTGGCCGAGCCCGGCGTGGTGGCCGGCGGCGACGACGACGAAGACGAGTTCCATCCGGCACCGCCCGAGCTCCTCGGCGGGAACATATTGTTAGCCTGTTGTTGCAGGTGGTGGTGCTGCTGTTGCGGCTGCTGCTGCTGCTGCTGCTGTTGTTGTTGCTGTTGGCGGTGCTGTTGATGGTGTTGTTGTTGGTGGTGATGGTTATGGTGTTGTTGGTGCTGCGGCGTCGTTGGTTGTGGCGTAGGCGACCTGCGCTTGGTCAGGTTTAGCGGAGCGTCCGGGTCTGCGGGCGTCGGCTGATGCTGCTGTTGCGGCGGTGGCGTCTGCTGCTGCTGTTGTTCCCGTTGCAGTTGCACGGAACACTGGCTAGCCGACGACGTGGACGAGGGCCTGCCGTTGTTCGGCCACACTGCCGTCGGAATGGCCTGCGGGGATAGAAATAAACGCGTGAAAATGCGGTTACCGTTTTTTTTTGGAAAACGATCTCGAAAAAAATGTATAGGAGAAGGTTTATAGAAGAAAAAACGTAGCAAAAGTAAGACGATGAATATTATAGTGATAATAGAAGGGAGTCTCGAGGAAGGAAATGGACGACTTACAGGGCCCGGAGAGAAGTACTTAAATAGCTAAAGGATGAGGATAAAGTAGAAGTAAAACAGAATATATATTATATACAGCAATAGTTTAATTTTGGAGAAATAGCGTACACGGACCTAATATAGAGCAAAGCAAGTAATGAAAATGAATGGTAATTAAGTAAGCGAGATTTAGAGATTTCAAGCATCCTAAATCTGTTAATTGGAGGAAACTCTAACTTTGATGAAGGTATGAAACAAATGATTGAGTGTAGGTATTTTGTGTGATAAAAGGATCCCAATAAGACTAATAAGTATATTTGAGACAGTGGTGATTAGAATATGTTTAGCAGTAGATAATAATATAGAACATAGGATGAGTAGAGATAAGAATACTAAGGTGGATGATTGAAGTGACTAGAAGACAGAATAAGAAATAAGGGTTTCGACAATAGACAAAATTTGAGATAATTTATTGAGATTTCTCGGGTATATTTTAATGAAGGGAAAGGCAGAGGCAGTAAGATTGATAAAGAAAATGTATGTAGAAAGAAATATTGAAAAAATAGATGTTTGGATGTGATGGAGAGTGATATTGGAAGGTGACTGGTGTAAAAAAAGAAGATGCGGGAGATCGAGTTGAGTGAAAGTTAGGACTAGGGTGGCCGACCCCAAATTGAAATAGTTGAAGATAAGACAAAGAGTACTATACGAAAAAGTTCTTGAGTATGTTTATTTGCTAGACAAAATTATTAAAACAGATTTGAATATATTTCTGCTTCGATTAGAAATTTAAAAGTGGAGGTTATAGATATTTATTTATTTTTTATTTATAGATAAATAGGTATTTACGTTGCAGTTGGTCGTTGCCGTCGTGGTGGAAGGCTGTTGTTGCTGTTGACCGGATTGCAGTGCGTTGGAGCACTGTGACAAGCCACGGAGTTGGTCCAGCAACGGCAGAAAGAACAGCGACTGTGGATTAGGCAGGCTGGGCAAACCCTTCAGGTGATTGAACTGAAAAAAAGAGAAACACAGGATTAACAAAAAAAATCACACAAAATGTACACAATAACCGCAATATCAATAATACAAGTGGTACAGGTGCACTGAAACATGCATACTATGAAGACTATGAAGGAATTTTGAGACAATATTGTACTTCAAGAGAACGATGACGTCCGCGAATAAGTCAGCATAACACAACAATGGCTACTTAAACACCGCGACTTCTTGATTAATGAACACGTTTAGATACTGTATAGGGGAGGGCACAACGATAAGTAACACTGATATTATATGTATGAGTGTGCATATATGTGTGTGTTGCAGACATCGGAGCCAAGTGTATTAATTCTGCACACGACTGTCAGGTTTTTTTCGTGTCTCGTTTACACACTCACTCGCGTGACAGTTTTATTGTTTTAAGACGGTGTAGATGACGTTTTTTCCACTCATTTTAATTACCCAGATAGTTAAAAATCTTTTCCTCCCCTCCCCTCCCCCCCCCGCATCGCGACCATAACATGTCTTGCATGGCATTCGCATATCCTGTCATCCTCTATGAATTAGACATAGCTCCTCTCCTCGCCTGTTCATATTTCCCGACGAAATCCTTCCACCCCTCCGCAGAACCATCACGATAACAACAATAATAATATGACGCGTTCAAAGTGGCATATGTGCTAATTTATTTATTAATATAAACATATCGTCGGTGTTCCGGTTTCCGGCTCGATTAGAAACATGTGTTTTTTCGGCCCGACATTCTTTTATATTATACGCACTCTGCAGATGAATCATATTAATATTGTATTATAATCGCATGACTACATTTTGATTCTCGAGAAACGAGTATTTTCGTCCGAATGGCTGCGTTATTTGTACACGACAAAAAAATCCTATCAAAATCCTGTCATTACATAACACGAGGTCGTCGAGGTCGAGGGCATCATGTATACACTGAACACGTGGGGAATATCTCGTCCTTTTGAATACACGCATCGTTCGCCAGATACACATTATACGATCTTGTGTACTGCTGCAGCAACCGGAAGTCGTGGCAAAAACTGATACGGCGATTTCGTCCGTTTATTTCCGTTTATTTTCCATTGTATACTTAAGGTATATATATATCATTTGCGTCGTAAAATTAGACAAGCAAACGTTACTCGCGGAGACACGGTTCATATAGTCGAGTATATACTATATATATATATTATTTATACATATACTGGAAGTGATTCGTTTGTTCATTCTTTCGAGTTCTCTGGCTACACGCATATTATATACAGGGCATTTTAAAAAGATTATGGCCGAAAGACAAAGTGCGAAATCGTGGCAACAGTCCAGTACTTAAAATATAATAATATACCATCGCGATCGTCGTCGTCGTCCTCGTATATGTGAGAGAGTGTATGGCAGTGGAGCCTAGCGGCGACATCGGAGGCAACCATCCAATTCTTTAGATTTATTATTATTTATTAGATTATTTAACGCCTATACGACAATTCTCTCGTACACACACACACACACACACACACACACACACACACACACACACACCACTGACACGTATATAATACATGACGGCAGCAATTCGACCGGATAATAGCAGTGTGTGTTGCATTGACAAAACGGAACGAAAATACATATTGTATACGCAGGAAAGCAAAAAACCAAGAAAAACTATAGTTTTTTTTTTTTTTTAGTGTAAAAATTGGTTTTTAATTTACGAAAAATCTAAAAAATATATATATATATATTATATACATTAACGAAACGCTACCACCGTGCAGTCAGGAAAGGCGTGCGAAGTTTTTCGGGTGGTGGTTATATATTTTTTTTATTTCGTGTCAAAGTGGGTTTACTCCGAGCCGGCATCGGCAAAAGCACTTACGCACGGCCGCTACGTCACCTCAGTCTGTTGACTTATTCATATATACAATGCTCGCGTTTCGAGTATAAAAAAGAAAATGCTTTTAAATTATTCTTTTTGTGGTTACTTTATTTTTCATTATTTTTTTTTTTTTTTTTTTTTTTTGTTCAGATGTGACCCGACAATTTGCGGGGGGAGGAAAGATTTTTATGTTTATATTATTATTATTATTATTATTATTATTATGTATATAAGTATTTCGCGCGAGGGAATAGAGTCATTTTTATGAATATTGAACGCAAACCACTGGCGGTCTTTGAATCGCACGCTTTGTGTTTATACCACCCAAAGTCCTTTTCAATTTTTAATTCGCGATACTTATCGATTGCGAACGACACGCATATTTTACCTTAGCGTATTATCCGCGGCGTAAATCTTCAGACGTCGCGTTATTTTCAAACGAAAAGAGTAGAAAAGTACAGCCAAATAAAACAAAATACATTTTTCAGGGACGAGATTTTAAGAGTAACTGTTATTCTTTCACTTCCGCTCGGTAAACAATGAATGGTTCTTTTTTTTTATTTAAAGGAGTGCATATATACGATATACAAATACGATAACCGATAGCGGACGTCTCGGGGGCAATCTAAATAGTAAAATGTGCTCCCGAACCGCAGACGAGGAGTGATTTCAACACTGTGTTTAAAAGACGACCGTCGATCCTTCCAGAGCACATACATATGTGTGGATATTATTGTTGACAATATACTTCAAAGTGAAACTGTGTACGCAGAGCACACAGCATCCCCCAGTGTGTGTCTGTTATTATTATTATTATTATTTTTTTTTTTTTACATACTGAATCACTAGTGGTGTACAGTTTGCGTACGTAACGAATGCAAACAACAATGAAGACACTGCATAATATATACGTTCTAATTATTCTCTATTATGCTTGGTTTTTATACAGCAGAGCATCTTTTTTTTCCCCCGTCCATCAATCCGTCCCTCGTAATTTCGACGCAACATTATATCGTATTTGTTTTAGATTATTGGGCGCGTGTCCCGCGTATGCACAGTGCTGCTGCAGCGTATATACCTATTTAAAAATAGAGTGACACTGGGAGACGATATCCACGAGGATTAGGCGAATTCATATTGTATTATATTGTACCACCCCCGCGGGCAAACGCGCCATATTGTCCGACGACGATCGACGATAAATCCGCACCGTGTGTCCTCTGTACGCGAAACACGCGTCGTCGATTTCCGAGATCGAGATCGCACGCGACCTACTCACGGTTTTACTGTTATTATTATTATTGTATATTCGATTATTATTCGTCAAATACGACGTCATGCACTCGATTGGACAAAATGCATATAACCCGGACCCCGACATAATTATATAAAGTACGGCACACGTTGTATAATACGTAGGTATATAAAAAGCAAAGTGCAAACACTATTACCGAGAGAAATATCGCAGTCATATATATACATATTATTATATATACAGAGACAATATTCACGAAGACCACTATTATACTACATAATAATGTTATTATATTGTACCGTTTTACGTGTAAAAATCGTTACGCAACGTCAATAGACGAAACGTAACATTTGAAAAAAAAAAAAAAAAAAAAAACTATTCGTCATAATTAAATATATCTATTATTAATTTGAAAGAAACCATTTTTGTAGATCACATATACGGCTGTTGTAGCAAGCACTAATTGTATATAATTCTATAATGATATACGAGTTTCCACACAGTTTTGACGTTGTTGCAGTGGCAAAAATCGTCGAAATTCGTCAATGTATTCAAATAGTTTTCGGGCACAAGCCCATTTAAGTCCAAGATTTTTCAAACGGGGAGGATTCTTCTCCCATGTATACGCCATTGGGGTAAAAACGTATATCGACAATGTATATTCCAGCGACTAAAGCAGAGGGGATAACAAGTTGCCTCCCTGATAAATCCTAAATTTTACCATAACCATAACAATTACAACACACTCGCTGAAGTCTGAAAATTTCCTAACAGATAAAAAATAAATAATACTTTAAAAATAAAAGACGTACCATTAAAGTTTGAAACTGTTTTGAGTAAAAAAAATATAATTTTGAACTACCGGACTATTTTTTATTTTTAATTTAACCTTTTATTTACGATAAGGACGGGAGGTAATTTTCATTATACTAGATGGAAACTAGTGTACTTACTCTGACTGATTGCAGGAAATTGCGAAATCTACTTGGTATACATAAACGTGAAGCATAAAAAGAAAAATCATCAATACGACGCGGCATTTGAACATGATAATTACTGGTATATTTTAATAATAGTTATTCGGAAAAGACCGCCACAATATGCAAGCACACACTGCAGGACATAATATTGTGTGTGCCGTGGCCCTTGAGGGGGTTGTGGCGGCGGTGGTATCAAAGAGATAACGGTGCGGATAACAGGACGAGCGCGAGCGGGCAAACAATGTGGCATTGTACACACGCGTGCGGCAGTGGTTGAGGTATATTATAATATATCGCATATATGATGATGATGATGATGGCGACATGTATATTCTCTTTAATAAACATCAGTGTAATAATATCGTATATACAACCGAGTATACATATACGTGTATAGGTAGTGGTGTGCAATCACACAGCTTTGTCGTCATTTCAACCCCCTCCAACCCTCAAAAACCTTAGGGTCGTCCGACCCCACAGAAATCATTAGGTACATTACGTCGTTGTCCGGCGATTTTTTTTATTTGTCCCTTTCTCTCACCGCACACGGTTTTGTTTGTAGTTATTTTTCGGGATCGTTTTATATATATAAAATATATAGGATGACGGTCATTAGCTTTCACTTGTCTCCGCAATAAACTAAATGGACTCTTGTCGATTCTTTTTTTTTTTTTTGTTCCCGTATAATATAAAGGTATATTATAGTGCACATAATCGAGGCATTTGTTGAGCCGGAGGAGGGTCGTGTTATCTCGTCGCACGCGACAAAAAGCAGGACGGCAGCGGTCCCTATAACAATGAGAGAAAGGATCAATTACGATATTAACATTCACGAAATCCGAACGTTATCATTTCTCTTGAACGCATTATAATATATACGACATACCTACGTCATAGGCATCGTATTTTCGCGGGTGTGCCGTTGTATTTCTGACAAATATTTCGTCTGTAGTTAACATAACAAAATAAAGACGTGTCTAAGTCTGTTTAGCGTACTGATTAAGTCTCGTTTTAGAGGATTACATATCTGAGAAAAATGGAGTTCGTACAAAACAAAATAGTACTTGATTGATTGGACGTTATCGCGTTGAAAAAAAATGTTTTTATAGTATACGGCGATCAAACACGGCAGAACCGGCACTGACAAACTTCGACCACGACTTTCGGTCTGATCTCAGTGCGGACACGACTGTATTGTATCGCAACAGTAGTTCACGTATTGTGGCGGGCGGAATCATATAGGCAACGATCGACCGAGTGATCCGCAGGCGATTAAAGGTAACACTTTTCTTTGCGGAATATCCAAAACCAGTAACATTCGTCCTTATATACGGCTGTAACCGTATACCAGTGACCAGTTGTAGGTACACGTACATATATAAATGATGTATGAAGTACTTGTGGGAAAAAATATGCGATAGCACGTTCGCCGACGAGAGGATATAAATAATAACCATTATATTATCGATCGTGGCCAATAATAATAATTATCACAACTTCACCATAATGTAATATATTATTGAATGTACAAATATTCTGCACTACAGACACGCATATTTATTATTTGTGCCGGGAAGAAAAACAATCGACACACTATATTATTATATTGGCGACGGCTGCGTAGTGCGATGGGCGCGAGCGGAGAGAATAACTCCTTGAAAATCGGTCCGGGCCGGGTGTGAGGAGAGAGGATAGCGATAATATTAATAGTAATCATAATAATAATAATAATAATAATAATAATAATGGCATGTATATAATGTGCACACGGAGAGTGCGCGCGCGCGAGAACAAGTGGCCAAGTCACAATGGCAAAATGAATATCGTGACAAGAACACTCGCCGCGCAAAGAGTTTTCACTTTGCAAATAATAATAATAATAATAATCATAATAATAAATCCGAATGAATAATAATAATAGAGTTTTGTGTTATACTTCGGCGGTGAAGTGTGTATATGACGTATATATTTATGACGGCAGTCCGATATCGACGCAAGAGTGTCGGCGGGGGTGTTTTACAAGTGTGTCGCGGTTTTTTAACAACGCGCGGTTATTTCAAAGAATTATTATTTTTAATGAGGTCTAACCTCTCCCGTACAAATAAAAGTCGCGAGGTTTTACAATAATATGTTATATATTATATTATTTCACGAAACATCGTCCGGAATCGCGCGCGTGATAAGCACGCAGTGTGACCGTGGTGAAATGAAATTTTCGGCTCTATAGCGGTGCTCGGTTGGAATGTACAACAATCATTATTATCAATGTTTGTATGGCGGACAGTCCGGGCATATCACGGTAAGTGATGAGTGATAAATAAAACAAATTGTCGCCTCGGCTGATTTCGTACAGTGTACCTGTACGATAAAAACCATGTTAACACACTACCTAACGAGTGTGGTTGGGTGGGCGGGATGCGTACCGCTGGACGAGTTTTGTACGGACGTTTCGTGAAATTGAATATACGTATACCGATATAATATTATTATGTTTTATCATACTACTTGTCGAATTTACGTAAACGACGAAAATGTCAACACGCAAACGTCGTTGATAATATTTTTAATTGATATTTTCACCGACGAGGGCTTCATATAGGCGGTGTGTGGCGGATACGCGCGTACCAAAATAGAGTGAAATCGGTTCATTAGATCGGACAGGACGCGCCAAAATAGTTACTGCGCGATTTCATTTTTCTAAATAAAGGTGTCGTGTGTGTTGTCCGCGCGCTCGCGTATGTGTCTCAAGTTCTTTCCGGTTAATTGATTAAAATCTTTGCCAGAATGTGTCCTCTCTTCACTCGAATGGTTTTTAGATTGCTAATGACACTGTATACTATCTATATACTGGTGGCGATTTGACAATGGCAAATTGTACCTGACGAGACTCTTTCTTAAAAATAGCGATCGCAGCTAAGACGTTCGTCGTCACCGAACGAAATGTGACGATCAATTATGAAAAATGTCAAAACCACCACAATGACTACATTCAAAAATTCGGCGAGCACAACGTATTATAGTTTGGGACAAATATAATAGGCAATTTTTTGTTTTATACGTTATAACATGCAAGAACACGCATTTGGAAAACATGATGGTTTTACTATCGACGGGAATGATTGTGGAGTGGGTGGGAGTATTAAAACTACACGGTTTTTTTTTTTTTATATAGATTAGTAAAAAATATTGCAATAGAAGTGACTCGGGATCGGGATCTGGTCGGTAAGGTAGTTTTTATCCGATCGATGAGGGAAAATTGAATAATAAAAAAAAAAAAAAGTCATTGAAATAATTATTCACCTGCAGCCAAGACGACGACCATTACAACGAGGCATTATAAATTATTGTATTATATAATATTACGTTTTATAAATATTTATCGATTTCATCGTTTTCTAATACGATTTCCTTTTCGGCGCGGCTCTATTATTATTATTGCCTACATAATAATGCGAGTAAAATAGAAAAAGAAAAGCGTATAAAAAATTAAAAAGACAATGTATTAGACGACCATGTCGGAGGAGTTGAAGATTAATAATTCGTATTTTGGCAGTGAAATCCCTTTTTCAGCTCCTGCACTACTACCGACGCCGGACATCCGCACGTCTCTTTCATTCTATCCGACGACACAAAGGCGTAAATCGGCAGAAACCTTTTAACGGACTTATTGCGGTGACGTTAAGAACCACGTAATGCCAGTCTATAATGTCCATCATCCCTACTAACTCGTCGCGCGTCCTATACATACATTCGCAGTTTTCTAATCTTCTTTTTTTTTTCTCGTATATGTATGTTGTCTTTTCTCTCCTTTTCATATATACCTATATATATAATATATATACGATAATATGATCCCTCAATAGACGTATTTTTGACATTTACCATATGGCCACCCCGCGGCCTGCACGCGCACACTCGTCGGGTCCATATTGTATAAAACACAACTAAACAGCTGCTGATGCGAGCATATTATAATATTATGTATTATGTACCGGCGAGCATCCTGTACACTTATACGGGCAGTGTTGACCTTTTGTTTTCGACAGGAAACGCGTTGTTTTTTTTTTTTTAGTTTTTGACACATATTATACTTTCCGAACGATTAGCACGACGACGGCAGTGGTGATACATTAAATCGTCACGATCCTTCCGACGACTTTATAATACAAAGTATAATATGATATAACACTACGCGTACCTGCCTATACATTGTGGGTACACGAACGTACACTCGCCCGAAACGTTTTATTCGACTTATTTTTCGTTTTCCGAAATAGTTTATCGTGGTTGTTGAACGACAGAAAAAAAAAAAAAAAAATATGAATAAATAAATAAAAAATACATACACACGCGAACAAGCAGCTAACGCTTATACGCCCGCGCTTTGGGTCGCTGTCGTGGTCGTGTCACATTCCTCCGCGGGAGGGACACGCTATAATATATCGTTACGTATACAGTAAATAGGTAGTAAGTAATATTATGCGACTAACGCACTGTTCTCGTGGTTTTAAAAAATTACTATTTTCCCCGTCATAACCGCGCGTTTATAATAACGCGTATCTATCTATAAGTAAGGCGGGTGGGGTTTTTTCCCCCACCCCCCAAACTTACATTTTAACGAATATCAAAAATAAACTCGGGCCGACCGTTAAGATAATAATTTTTAAATCGGTCTCCAGGTTATTATTTATTACGATATATTTCATATTCGTGTGTGTGCGCGCACCAGAAACAAAGACGGTCATTCAGGGAACGACGAAGCCAAGAAAAAAAAAAAAATTAAAAAAAAAAAAAATACGCACGTCATTTAACGACGAAGAAGAACGACATCTATTATATTATTTTGATACGCGCGCATAGTACAGAACTGAAAATAAAGATTTTCTCCGCGCGTTATAAATTATTAAAAGCTGGGCCGCCGAGGGTTCCCGGGGTCGGGGGGTGGGGGGGGGGGAAACAGAGAGTATGGTAAAATTACGAGAAAAATTACGCCGCTCGCCCGTCCGCCTGAAAAATATGAATTATGACAACTTTGGCTACCACTATCGTTTGCCCGGCTCTTCTCCGCACCGCACGATCCCGGGATGAACACACGGGATCACGGGATACTATACGTATCGCGACGACGACACTTCTCATCCTAAACCGTGCATTACGCGAACTAATGATCTCGTTAAAAAAAAAAAAAAAAAAAAAATTCGTACTCATTATAATAATATAGAGAGTATAATATTATATAATACAATATTATTAAACGCGCCGACGAAATAAAATATCCTTTTGAATAAAACAAAACCGGCACGGATACTAACCTATATTGTACGTATGTTATCACGAGAGTTTTCCGATTAGTATTATAGGTACCTACCTATATATATATATTGTGGTTTTTCGTGTCGTACGAGGAAAATTCCAGTCCTCTTTTGTGGGGGGGCCGCCCGTCATTTGTCAATAATATAAGCCGCTCGTTTTTTTTTTTTTTTTCATCTGTGGGGTGGGGAGTGGGGGTTATATAGATAGAGGAGATTCTCGTTATATTCCTTTGGCACTGGTTGCGCGCGGTCGTCTCCGCTGGGAATCGGTCGGTCCGGGACGAAAAGAGATTAACGCAATGTCACTATACTATACTACGCTATACCTACTACTCACCCCCCCCCACCATCGCCTTTCGGTCCTTTCGCCATTCGACCGACACAAATGCACAACGACAGCGAAAAATATTATCAGACGACAATATCATCCGACACGAGTCTATCGCCGGATTGTTCGACAGCTATATAATATGTACACAATCACGTATAGCGTGTATATCGATAATTATTGGATTTTCTATGGCGAAAAACCATTCCCGTCGATGTATAAATATATATATATATGTATAAAGGGAGGAGAAGAGAAAAAACACGCCATGGCAATTTGATCTCGCAAAGATCACGAAATGTAATCGGCTGCTGTTTTTCGGACCCGACCCCAACTATAAGCTCCGCCAGGTCTATCGCGGAGGTCGTACAAAACGATACATATATATATACAGAGCTCGCAGCAAATACCTATATATGGCAGGACGGCGGCAAAGAATATAATGTGAGAATGTTGTTATACGGTGGAAATAAACACATATTGCGAACAGATTGTGCGTGGTTCGGAGAAGAAGAAGAAAAAAATCTGTCAAAAAAAAAAAACAGAGTAAATAAAATATGCCCGTGTGATTTATAGCGGTCACCGAGGGTGTCTAGCCGGTCAAATTGTTTTACAATGTTGCCGGAAAATATGAACCCGGCAGGGTTCGGATTACGTGCGACGTTCGAACACGAAAATAATAAGGGTCGTTAAAATACGGAGCGAACAAAGCAAAATGACTCCTTCGTTTATTATATATAAGCTGCTATATATATATAATATATATGTGCGCATACTCTCTTTATAATGCACGTCACGACCATCGTTTATCGATAGCATTGATTATTAACAATGGACTTCATGGTTTACAGATGTGAGAATTCTATTAATACAATCCGAGAAAGCATTTTACGTCGTAATTTATTTATTTATTGATTTTTTTTTTTTTGGAGTTTTTCGAATAAGTACTCATATTTAGGCAAACGCGGATAACCGAAATGTCACATTATTGTGTACGGTCATTTTTGAAATCCCGAAATGATAATCCAGGAATAATAATTCCCAAGGCTTAGGCTAATATAATACCAGTGGCCATGTGTTGAACAACCATCGAACATGCACTCATTTCCGAATTCACAAATATAATAATTAATGTAATACGTATATATACAATCACAGAACACGAGTTCAACGATTTTCGTCGAATATTCACAATGAATTAAGTTATATATCATCATATATTGCCTCCATGGCTATCATAAATCGTTATATTTTATGACAGATGTTATGGCACACATTTCGTAATAAAAAAAATCAGGTATAAGTCATATCTTCGTTTTCAAAGCGCTTACACGAGACATTCATTCAAGCGATCCTGTGTTATATCGCCGTATCCTTTTTTCGTTTTCGAACTTCCGATATTACCGAGAGCCTTTTTCGCTCGATCAGCTCCTACTTAATCTTTTATTTTCTTAATCAATTTCCACATTGATGGATGCTTGTGATCACCCACGAGGTATGGGAAAATCCATATATTGTTCTATTTGTAAATATAATTAACGACGGCTGTAACCAGGTAAATTTTTGGTTGCTATTGTATATAAATATAATAGCCATTCCACATTTTTGATGCAAGATTCACGTGGATACGTTTATAAAATTAATTTTGATGTTTGGATTATGGCCATATAAACCCGAGAAATCGACCGTTTCGAATATTTAGGGATTATTATTCCAATAAGAACTCGGGAATCACTTCTGTTCCGATTACCCATTTTTGCGTACATTTTGAGTAGGTATATAGTTATATTATATACCTATCATAATTCCGTGTACGTGCGAGCTTTTTTTTTCCATTTTTTTCTTCTTCTTCTTCTTAAAAAAAAAAAACAAAATTCAAATCTCGGTCCGACGGAACAGGTGCGATTCGTCGTATGTAACAAGTTTTTGTACATTATAAAATATAATATAATATACGTCGCGAGGCGGTGACGTGTTGACAGGGACGGTTGTCAGCGGAGGTTTGTCGCCGCCGACGCCAGTGAAACCGAACTGTGACGGTGCGGTGTTATTTAGGCGAGCGCGGCGCATCGGATATAGGAAAAAAACACATATAGTCGTCACCGGCGTCGGTCGACACGTAATAATATAATAAAACGCGCGAGCGCGCGCCATCGCCGTTGACGACTTACACCCGTCGTATGTGTGTACATATTATATTATATATTATGTAAAACACGTACGAGTATATATGTATATGTGTGTATGTATTATAGTATAATATTTGTGCGTGTATTTGCAGTTTGTCGCAAAGCCGACGAAATTAATATAAATCGAGGGCGGGACCTGCAATTTCCTCCAAAAATCGATTTCAATTTCTTCCACTTTTTTTTAAAAAAAAAAAAAAAAAAAAATAATAATAATAATGACAAATTCTAGAGTTGAGCCGATATAGGACTTCCCCCCCCCCCCCCGATATCCGATAAACCGATATTTGTAGCCGATATAAAACCGATACCGACCAGATATTGAAAATAACCGATATATCAGTTGAAAATCCGATACCCGATCATTAACCAACACTATGCTATACAACAGTCGAACGCGGCTATATGCATCTGGTGTGACGAGTGCAGTTGACATCCATAGATAATAACAATATATGTTAACTAAATTATATTTAGTAAATGTGCTAGACGTTTTTTTCCTTAGAATACATGTTTAAAAAAAAAAAACCGATATCCATCGCATATCGGCCGATACTCATCACTTCTAATAAATTCCTTTTTAAATCACAAATAAAATATAATTTTCCCCCATTGTCCATTTTCCTCAAAACAAAAAAAAAAATACATTTATTAATATAAAATAATAGGTACCTAATACACTATATACTTGGGTATTAGTATTTTTTACATCCATACTGTTACAAAAACAAAATATATAAAAATGACAAGTAAAATTTGTTTTAATATTATTTTAGAAATTTTGTACATTTATTTTTTATCAATATTGAATTTTTAAGTAAGTATACTAGATTTATGACGAATTATTTGGGAAAAATAAAAATATAACAATAATAAATAATAATTAATTGGTATCTACTTATGTACCTATATGTTTTTATTTTTATTTTTTTTCATTAGATTAATAATAATTATATAATATAATAAAATATAAATATAAAAACCTGAAAAAATTATTATAAATACCTATCAGTGTTTTAAAATTTTTTGGAGGAAAATTGATACGGCCATAAATTGGCCTACACATTATTATAATATAATATTATATAATACCTAACCTCAGGACATTTTGAAAACATTATAATTATTATAATATATAAAATAGTTCGGAAACACAATTCACTAGGCGCCATATTATGTTGATATTATCTATATTAATTTCATATTATAATATAATATGATATTGTAGGTATTGTGATACTTTTTTTTGTCGAATTTGAACCCACCGGCCGAGACGGCGCCACGGAACGCATTATAATACTACCAGTGATATAGGTATTGCCTACATATTTATACTAATCTCATTGTTGCGTTATTAAATATCGCTAAAGATTACTCGAATTATAATTTAGTGTATTATTATAATAAACGAGTAAGGTCGAGTTACACTTATTTTAGTCCAATCGCATCTGTACTCGGGTTGAAAAATTATCATGTACGAACTACATAATATTATTGGGTCGAAATTTAATATAGGTACCTATCAGCTATAGTATCTACATAAAAGTCATGTTGAAATTATATTCATTATTCAGTTAGGTTAAAATAACACGATTCAATAAATAAAAAAAAAAACGATTTGCGTGTACCTATATTTGCTGTAGTCCGTTGACTTGACACATTTGTCCAAAGTCCAAATGGTTGGTAGAAAATAATATATTATGCTTCTTCGGAAGCATGTAAAAACTAATAACTATTATTGTCTACTATTGTCACAAAACTTTATTAAACAATGTTAGTATTTGAAATAATATACATAAAATGTTCTATATAAATATAATAATCAATTACTTAATTTCCCTTAAATATGCATGACTAAACCACTTTCCAATGTATACCTCGTTTTCAATACGTATATTCACTATATTAATACCGAGCTTAAAGTATTTTTATAAATTCATATTAGATATATTTCATTATAAATATAATTATAATTCATATTATTAAATTATAATGATGTTTAACGTATACAATTATCGTGTAGTAAGAAATATTCGTCCATGTAGATGGTATAAATTAAATTAAAACAGAAATAATGCAATCGAAATATCGACTGTTAATTATATTTGTTTTCAAATTCGAGTGCAGTTTGATTATCTTTTTTTAGTCCGAATGTAACTATTCAAATATAACTCCTTTTGAAAAGGATACAATTTGAATTTAGGTAAAAAATAATGCAATATTCAACTAAATATATCCCCAATTATAAATTATATGTTCGGCCACTCTACTACACAATAATATATGTCCGACTAAAAAAAAAAAAAAAAAAAAGAGGTAGGTATAAACAGGTGTAGTTTTGAATTTTGTATATATATAGATACTTGTAGTATATTTGTACCTGCACCCTTCTATATAATTTTTTCAATACTGTTTTTGATTTATGTACAAATAAAACATATGAAAATACTAAAATTCACAATGAGTACGTACTTGTATTTTGAAAGAAACGAGTATAAAAATAAAAATACAGATATATTTGAAAGATACTTTTTATGTATCTACTCGCAATTATATTTTTTTTTTGAGACCTGAAAAATACGTTAAATGCGTCCAAACGAACTAAGCAACGAGTGTACTAAGCAATAAGTTTTTTTTGTAGGATATAGTAAAAAAAAAAAAAAATGTCGAGAGAAGAGGATACGCGATGATTAAGACATTTCAGAGTATAAAATAAGATAAGAAGTAAAGTTCGCTATAAACGGACTGGAAAAAATAACTCTCGACTTCCGCCGAATATAATACGTATATTTACCTATATAGTACGACAACGTAAAGTGGGAAAAAAGAGCCGACCTCCGCCGATTAAAAAAAAATAACGAATCGCATAGTTATTACTGCAGTTATATATTATATGATATTATGTGCTGGTGATTAATATTCATTTTTTCATCTAGTTTTATTCCGTAGTTACTTGCGGAAATCTTATTAAACGCTTATGCTCGTTTTGTCAAGCATAATAATTATTACTGCACGCTTTGTTTATTAAATCGGAAGGAAAGGAGATAAAGCACGTACGGGGGCATATTTTCTCTCGAGAAATCTGCGACAGCGTCTAGTTATTGTGCATATATAGGTATAATATAAATTATAATAAATAAGGGTGTTGGCATTAAACGTTATTAAAATGAGTCTTGGTCTCGTATACTTGTAAAAAGGTACAAATTATAACGCGTCTAACGTAAAAAAAGGATGACGATTACTCTAAACAATAAATAACCTACACCTACCTATATATTGGTTTTTACTTTTATTTATTCCAAATTCCAATAGACTGATAAACATTATCAGTTATAACTGCAATTTTGTATAGCAGTTTTGGTATAATATAATATAATCGCGGTTGTATATTTGAAGCTAAGCTGTATATACCTTCACATAGGTAACGAAACGTATGCTAATGTTTTGACTGTTTGAATGACGCAGTTTAATATGCATTTATAGAAGGTTGCTGCAGAAATATTAATGAGAGCTGGGTAGAAAGAATCGCGAAATAATGCGACGAGAAAAATATAGACATAAAATCCTTTGCTACCTTTTATTTCCTGCGAAAAATAACGAACAAATAATAAGCAGAGTTTTCCGTTAATTATACGTAGGTACCTATACTTTTAACCGTATTCCGTTCACGAGAATTAATTTTCTCAAGTCATTGCGTTTTGTTTAAATACAATATTATATTATAGTATCGTTTGGAGATAAAAAAAAAAAAAAACGTTCTGATGTATGAAAAGGATTGAATAATTTATTATTGTTTATCTACTTAATAAATATTTTCCTAAAATAATGCACTCAAAGGCTTCATCGGACGCTTTTATTCGAGAGTTTATACAAAGGCGCATAATATATTATAATAATAAATTGAACACCAAAATAATAATTGATCGATATAAAAATGAATACCTACATACACATAAAAACAACTATACTAACATCAAACTGCTTAAAACATTAAAACAACTATATATATATATTAACACAGGGACGTGTATAATATATAGCCAAGTTTGTGTTTATAATTTTAAAATATATAAATATAATGATTATATACTGAATCACATGAACGATATACACTGTAGTGTAGCCTTACTGAATGTTAAATCAGAAATTGTGCACCAGAAAATTATAATAGGTATATCTATGTGCAATCTATATATCAATCTATATATCTATGTGCAAATATGATATCCTACCTATAAACGAGTTTAGTGTATGGCTTAATGCTCATAAAAAAAAAAAAAAAAAAAAAATGAATATTACATATAATATATACCAATTAATTATTTTAATATATACCTACCTAAAAATTAAGGTCAGTTCAATTAAAGGTAAAACGTGTACCTATACCTATAGATAGTTTATTTTGTTTGCAATCTGTTAACTACTTTATTATATTTCCCAATAAACATTTAAACATTTATTAAACCTTGTATGCAATCGACCGAGCTACACTCCAATGATACAAACGTAGTCGGAATTGTGGGCACATATAAATGCTCCAGTAATGGAGTAATGCAGTTACAGGCGCGGCAGAGGAGGAGAATTTTTTTGAATATTGCCGCAGCGTATTCAATGGCGGTCAGAACGAGAGCTCGGACCCGTGGAAAACTGGGTTGTACATAACATACTAAAAGTCACTTTTTTGGGTAGTCCAAAATCGAATTTTGGATTGCTCATAATTCAAGGGAACGTAAACCTAGCGCCTCATGGTTTTGTCTACCCCCTTTTGTTTAAAGCCGCTAAACATAGGGGCCTATTAGGGGGGAAGGGGAGGAACATAACCCCCTATGGAGAATACCAAAAAAAATTACTTTTATTAGTATGTTATATACAGGAGTGTATAATACATTTTGACATCAGACCGAGTACGAGATTTGACTACTATTAAATTCGCAATAGTGATTCAAAAATTTCCCCTCATTTGCCGTGCCTATATTATCGTATACTATTCTACGGGCAATAAACCCTCAATTTCAAAAGACTTTTGTTGCAGGCAGCCGAGAAGTGGATCTATCTTTTCGTAGTTTTAGATACCCCTTCCCTTTTTATAACTCAATATCCATAGGTGGCTATGACCATGGGAGTTAGGGGAGGGACATATCCTCCTAGAGAATAACTTTACGCTTATTCTTAAACATTCAAATATTAACGTTACATCGAATGTTTATTATTAGACATTTAACTATTGCCGTTACAAAATGTTTATTGGGTTGCATATATATGAAAAGAATTATAACAAATTACTTTTGTTTAGTGTCAATAATTTAAATTAGGGAAAGAAAATAGTAGGAAGTATAAAAAAATTAAATAGTACTTGGACAAGGGGAAAATTATATCGATTGAGATAAATCCTTATTCCTTCGAACAATATATATATATACTAACATTATATATATTTATAACTGGCTAGTCGACTTCTAGGTGAACATTTTAAGTTATAAAAATAAGAGATTAAAATAGGTAGGTTCCATTAATTAATTAATTAACCTATAGAAAATTAAAAAGTTAAAATTTTTATGAAAAATATTGCAGATTGAATCTTAAAAACCTATTGGACTATATATCGTCAGACGTATACAGCTTATGTATATAGCTATATTATATAGACATACGTAAATCCAAAAACCCAATTTTTTATACGAAAAAAAAAACGCTTCAATTAACTTTTATGGATTTAAAATATTTTTGTAATTATTACTATTATATTTGTTTATGAATAATAAAATATATCCTTATCAGTTTTATGTTGATCTCTTAACCTAATTAAAGGACTATTACGACCAATTATTTAAAAATATCTTTAATATTCTAGTATATATACTATAGATACATAAACGAGTAGGTAATACCTATTATTTAGCCGATGAGATGCCATATGAAGAGCTTGCTGCTATACAACCAGATAAATCCATTCTTTGAAATTGTTCAGGACAAGGTTTTTTGTTATTTTAGAAGCGAAATATTTGATAAAATAGTTTTTTATTTATTTTTTTAATTCTTTACATATCAATAGATAAAATATTATGATGTTTGAAATAGCAAAAGACGCGTTACGGCATCATTTGCTATACGTCCTATACATTTGGTCTAACGATATATTATTATAACGCACCGGTCATTATTTCATTTTATACATAGATATTCACTCGGATTATCAAATGTATACTTTTAGGCAAACAATCAAAACGAATAGATATAGGTAAATAATAAACATCCAATTTGTTTTTATTTAACAAATACGCATTTCGAAAACAATGTTTTCATCTTCAGTGTCAAACGACTATTGATTTGTTAAATAAATGTACCTATTTGTTAAATAAAAACCAAGTATTTAGTAGAAATTGGGTTTTTATCTATGAATAATTCTACAGGTAACTCAACACCAAAATAATCGAAACGAAACTATAAAAAAAATATAAATATAAATATATAATGTAAAATCTATGATATAAATATAAATATTGTATTTTATATTCGGGGAGACTCGCAAAATATAATAATAAAGCCGGTCACATATAATATATAACTGGGCGGATTTTCCGGAGTCTGCGGCTGTCCGGGACTGCAGGCGTGACGAGGAAAAACAATAGGAGGCGAAAGGAGGGGAAAAAAAAAAAAAAAAAAGGAAACGTTTTCGGAGGGTCTGCCGGCACGCGATTGGCGCGACCGGCGAAGGGCTGCTATTGGCGGGCCGCCGACAACAATACATTTTCACGTCGCCTGCACCGCCGCGTTCACGCAGGTGGACAAAACGCCGTGCGAACAATGGCGATACCGTCGTACCTACCTACCTACCTACCTCGGCCTACCGGCGGCAATATCCTACCTCTGCACGGAATATAACGATGATGATGATGATGATGACGATAATGTAATAGAAAAAAAAAAAATGTATATTTATATCCCATTGTTATACTCTCCACCTCCTGGATGTTCATTTTTTTTTTTTTTTTTTTTATTTTTTTTTTATTAGTATTTCAAACGTAATATAATAATCATAATGTATAATATATATCTACGGTAAAAAAAAAAAAAAAAAAAAAAAAGTTTAAATAACC
>JAIPRL010005764.1:0-30433 GCA_025469235.1 Pemphigus obesinymphae
TGGCGAGTGATATGAGGAAGGTGGGAGTAAGTGAAGAAGATGCGGGAGATAGAGTTAAGTGGAAGTGTAGGACCAGGGTGGCCGACCCCAAATAGTTGGGAGAGAAGGCGAAGGAGAAGAAGATGAAGAGTATATTAATGATTTTAAAAAATTTCCAATTGCTTTAAGTTAAAAATAACAGTATATCAAAAAAAAAATAAATAAATAAATAAAAATAGATAGATACATTATTATACTTGTATATTTCAAATAATATTTTGACTCATTTAAAAAAAATTAACCGAGTTAATAGATTATTTTTTTAATTTAACTTAATCATTAAGAAAAAAATAACTATTAACTTAATTGAGTTAAAAAAAATCATTAACTTGTCCAGTATTGCACAAAACTATAATATATTATTAAAATTTAAGAAGACGTTATACCAACCATTTGTGAGGGGTTCTTTTTTAATTCTTTTTAATAATGAAAAAATGAAAAAATTTTTAAAATACATTTTAAAAGTAATCTAAAATTATTCAGATATCTGTACCATTTTTTATTGTTGTGTATCTAATCAGTAATCACGACATTTGTTCAAATACTATACTTGTGGCTTTCTGAACTCGGTTCGATCAAAAATTATCTTAAAAGAGAAAAAGTTACACTACCTAAATTAAAAATAAGATCTTAAACTAAGACCAAGAACAGAGTTTTGATTCGATAAGTATATTTAAACATCTAAAATTTGTGATTTAAAAACATTGAATTTTCTAATTTTCAAATTAAAAAAATATTATTTTAGCTAAAAAAACTTTATACTCGTCCATTTCAAATATTCTCATTTATCATATTTTGTTTAAATTTTGAATCTACCATAACTAGGAGAGAAATTGAACTTAGAAATCATGAACGTATTTTAATGCCGTTAAAATGCATGTATTTAATATCATGTATCATATGTCCTCTCAAGAGGATGTCAGCGCAAGCAATTTTCAATGAAAAACTCATGTTAACCTTTTTCATTTAATTAACAACTTACAAATATCTTAGAAATATGAAACAAAAAAATTAATTATAAATAACAACACCATTTAGTGTCCCACGTAGTCTTTTTCGAAATTTAAATTGCATATAAACATTTTTCAAATGTTATATTTTTATTTGTCTTAAAATGTTGTACAATTTGTCTAAATAGAATTCCTTAAAAATGGCAAGGCTGACATCCTTTTAATATCAGCGTTTTAATCATTATTGTTAACTAAGAGATTTTGCCCCTAAAGATAGTAAAATATTTAAAGATTAGGTGTATATAATTAGTTTTCAATATTTTTTGGACTCTCCCCACCAGAAAAAAAATTTGAAAATACGCCACAGACATTACCAATATGTTTTATTCGACGAATTAGTATGATAATATGCTAATCAATAGATTTTCGTCAGTACACAATAAAAACAGATTATATTATTTTATATTTATTATATTTTATTCAATAGTGATTCAACATCAAATGTTTTGTTCATTTAATGGATGTTATAATTTAAATGTCATCAAAAATACATAAAAGTAGTTTTCATTTCCATGATATTAATTTACCAAGCCGATAAAAGTAATGCTAACGTATATAAGTATTACAGCTAGTTAAATTAAATCATTTCTGACAAACAGTGACACAGCAATATAATGAAACGTAAATCTGAAAATTGTTGTTTGACTATGTTAGGTACTTACTGAAACTAAATTTTTTAAATTTCGGACACATTTTAGTCTGCTCTAGAGTGCTATTCGTGTTATGATTTGACTTAATCTGTGATATCTATTAATATAACAAATTTGGAATTTGGATTTGTACACGTCTCACGTGATCAAGAACAAATAAATTGTAATACACACGTGATCTTCACCTAACCTAATTATTCGGGGTCCAACCACGTGATTTTTCATTTTATATTCCATAGATATAAGTAGGTACGACCATTAACAATATAATATATCCACATAAGTTTTGTTAGATTTTCTTACAGAAAACTGATTAAAAAATACGTTTTTGATGTAGGTCGGTTTCAATTATATGTATGGAATTCAAAATTTCTCGAATATTTAAGTACTCGGCTATATTAAATATATTGACTCGGACAACTATATTGTTCAAGATCAATTTATATAAACGCGTATGCACGAGATTCTCACACTCTACTTAATGCTTAATATATACGATTCGAAAACCATAAATTATTATTAGAGAAAAAAAAAAAAAAAAAAAAAAAACAAGAACAATTAATTTAAAAACGAGTATAAATAGTATTTATATATATATTGTAAAATGTAATTAAATCCGTTGCATTTGATACGTTATTCATTAATTATTTATTGTGTTTAAATATAGAAGTACCTATACTCGTATACAGTTGGTTAAAATTGCGATATTATAATTTATATATAGTATACATTACTAGAGACTAATGGAGCAATATATTACTCATCAGCAGTAATTACTAATTACTGTTAAATGTAATTATTGTATAAAGACAGATTTTTTTTAAAAATATGACATATTGCCCATAATAAGTATATTCACTGTATTATATTTTATACCTATATATTTTTTTTATTGTCATTATTTAATCTTTACACTACATTATGGATCTGTTTGATTTATGACGAACAAGTTTTATTAGAAAAAAAAAATGATTGAAAAAATCTGACAACACATCTTAACAGGTTCCATCATATATTACATTAATATAATTTTTTTAAACATGTTGAAATTTGTTTATTTCACATTTTTTCAATTTTAAAAAAAAATACAATATATGTACCTAATAAGTTAACGGTGAACAATAGTCTGGGTTTTCTTATTTTTCTCACAATTAATTTTTAAAATTATTAAAATATAAGTTCCTATTTCGAAGTTCGAACATTTTATTCAGTTCAGTTGGATATAAAATTTGGGGGTTTTAGCCTGGTCTCATTTTAATAATGTTATGATTATGATGATTTATTATCAATTAAAATAGACATTGAACGGAACGTATAACAGAAACAATAAATATCAATATCAATTAATTATTATTAGTGTTGTTACAAACTGTTAGATTTTCGAACCGAACCGAACCGAACCGAACCCGGGTGCAGGGGTGTTCGGTTTGGTTCGAAAATCGAACTCAAAATTGAAAATATTCGAATAGAACTAATCACAAAATGGTGCTGTTCAAATATCAAACCAAAGAAAATACAATTTGAACCTAATTGTCGAAAATCGCTAAAAAAATTAAAAAATGTTTAAATAATAGTAAGTTTTTTTTTCTATTTTTAGGATGGATAATAATTTTTCTGCAATATATATGAGTAGGTATTTATTATTGACAAATTTTCGTTATCGTTTATCAATATAATATAATATGATGTACTTATTGAAAATTATTTACGAATCATATACCTATATTCCATAGTATGCTATAAATGTAGAGCGATGTTTATAAATATTTTAAATTGAAATCGATTACTGATTATTCTGACGATTATTGGCGGGATACCCAGAAAATATATATTAATCGTAATTCGTATACCAATATTCGTGGTACAATACGAAAATAGATTGTTTTATCGTCTTATTGATAATGCTACTCGGTAAATTTATATATCAGTATCCAGTATTTTGACAATCATTTTTCTAGGGAAAAAAGAAGCTCTTGAGTTGCCAACTTTTAAATCAATTTAAGTGCTAAACTGTTTTTAATATTTTTAATTTTTTTAAAGTTCGGTTCGGGTTTGATATTTAAATTGAATAGTTCGGTTCGGGTTCGGTTTGACCTCAAAAATCTGGGTTCGTAACATCACTAATTATTATCATACTGAACAAAACGTGATAAATTTAAGATAATTTTAACAAAAAGTAACAATTAACGGGGAAAAAAATACATATCTATAACATAATAAATATTTTAAAGGAATCTCCTAAAACTGGACATAAAAATGAACGAAAATTATTCGTAAAAATAAATAACGTTTAATGTAAATCGAGTAAAATTAAAATGTATTTTTATGTTAAAAAACAAAATAAATTTATACAATTTAAATATGATTATATCACATATTAAAATACACTTAGCACTTGAGACTATTATAGGTACTGTAAATTATTAAATACCCAAAGTCACAAAAATAATATACTTTTAAATTCATATAGGTATGTATTTAATGTCTTTGTTTTCATCTTCAACGTATACAAACATATACTAATAATTCAATAACGTTTAAAATTGTGAAAACGCTAAACGTTAAAAAATTGACAACGTATCTAATTTTTTTAAGTTATAACACAAAAATACTCTATAACGTTTGAATTGTCATAACATTATAAATAATATAAACTTTTGTGATTCGACCCATGATTTTAAATTTCTAGTAAAATTAATGTCAAATATTTCCACATAAACAAAAAATTGCTTTTAACGATAAAATTAAAGTTTTCATAACACTTATATCCAAAAAACTCGATAAAGTTCAACGATATACATTTTGGTGATTCGAGTTATGGTTTTGAGATAAGTTTTTATTTTTGAGAATTTTGTTCGATAATGAATGTATAGATAAAACTGCATTCAACGGCGAATACTCGAGTATAAACACTGTGTGGTCTCATGGATGAAAACAATTTAATACTTTCACGATTTTTTTTTTTTTTAATGCTTTTACCATGCATCGCGGGCACGGGGCATCTTCCATGATATATATGTGGAAATATCCGTGTTTGTGTTTTTTTTTTTATGAATGTCAAGTATATAAATATATACTCGCACTATACAGGGTATATAGACACGACAACGACGACTGAAATGATGGCCTGTATTTCTGGGGCACGCCATATACGTAAAAAATATATACGCATATAAGTATAATATATTATTATTACGTGCGATAATATTACGTGTGTCGAACGCGATTCAGACGGATGTGTGTGGTATTCATCATATATTATATAGGTATAATAATTGCGGTATATATTACACATAATGTATTGCAGGAAACGTGATTTTATCCGTGTGGTCCACGTGCTATAGAGGGGAAGGCGAAAAATCGCGAATGGAAGAAGAAGACACGTATTGACAAAAAATATTCGTTCATGGATTCGCATATTACATTATGATGATAAGATATCACCTACAGCATACGGGCGCGATGAATTCTTATTGATGTCAATATATTGTTTTCTCGTTAAAAAACGGAAAACGGAAAAAATTTCGCTACTATGACACATCATATTCATAATCGACACACTTAAGGTAAATGCGGTTTAGGGACCTATACGGTATACACCTATATTATACCTGCACACTTACAATTTACAGAGTATGATTACAGGTTATACCTATCAATTTACTCGTACAGTAAATATATCAGAAATAAGTAAAAATGACCAATTTTGTTCGGGTCCAAGAAGAGCGAGTTTTCACTTGTGATTTATTTCGTAATGTGTTATTAGTTTTATTTTTCCGACCAGGTTTCACTTTAGACGTCTATCACAAAAGGACCCTTTTCTTTAAAATGATTTGTTTTCGGGTAATATATTGCCATAATTATGTCAAAGTGCAGTGCCGAATACTGGAAAATGACCCTTGCTTGACTATTGCAGAATTACAGAGTCCCGATGGACATTCTATTATAGCCTTCCTGTTTTTCGGTATATCTACCAATTTGAGTGGAAAAAAATAATAGAATAGGAAGTCTCAGTGGAATATAGGATGAAATAAGGGTTTACAAAAAAAAAAAAATCTATATTTCATTTATGATTTACCGCGAAATATTCGATTAAATTTTTGAGTTAAAATTTGATTTTGGCTAATGGAACATTTTAAAATGCCAGAAATTGTATGAGTGTTGTAATATAATATAATATATATATATATATACGTAAGTACAGAATATATACAAGATTTATAAATTTGTATTGATTTATATATTGTGACTGAGCTGTATAAAATAAATATGGCAACGTTGAACAAGAAATTATGCTCAATCGTATCTACTGTTTTCTGAGAGCAGGTATAGGAAGCTAGTTCTTTGTTGTATGCGGAGTGTGCTAGCAATCGTACACATAAATGGTATACAATTTGTTCAATTATACTACACCCTAAAATATCGCAGATCCAAAAAGCTTTACGATTCCCTATAAAATTTAATTGCCCATTTACCTTTTTGAGTATTAATAATATCTATAGAGTAAAAATGTAAAACACCTGTTTATATAATATAATCTGTTCATTAGACTTTTTTCGTATCTTTTTTCCTTTTTACATTAAACTTGTTGGATTAATTAATTGTTTCAATAAATGTGTGTAAACTTAGAATTATTAAGATAAAAATTGAATAAATTAAAAGGGGTCCCAATAGGCAACAAGAATCTAATTGTAAGTGCATACAAATTGGATATTTTGATCCTCGGATCAATAGGTCTCCTGTGGATGATAAATTGCACTTTGGGATCCGTGGATCAAAATGTCCCACCATGAATTCAAAGTGATGGGAAGCGATATAATTTCAGATATCGATCAACAAATTTTAGCGATATTGTACCGTGATATCGTAATTTTGGCGATTTCGATATAGTATCGACATTTCCGAACTAATTACTTACTAAAAATAAAAATAAATTTATGGGCTTTAATGATTTATCTATGACAATTTCTTATTCAGAAATTTACGTACTTTGCAATCAAATTACTGTTTTTTTTTATTTTTCATAAGTTGTTATCATATATAATTTTACCCAAATTAATAAAAAAGAATGTGATTTGTGACTGTGTTTTTTGACATTTTCAATATATAATATATATATAATAATACGAATAACATGAACATACTGTCAGAAGGATGAGAAAAATAACACTATAGAACGATTCAATAAAAATCTATATACTCTTATATCTTTGAAAAAGTAAATAAATTATCAAACGCCTTCACAAGTACAGATTAGTATTCCACTAAAATCCATCTATATTATTATTTAATAAATACAAAATAATAATTGTAAAAAAAAAAAGTTATTGAAAAAATAATAATTTTGATATGGCGATATATCGGACAATCATATGTCGTATCGGTGTCATAGATTTGTCACAATATTGTATCGAATTATCGATATTGTTACCCATTACTATTTATTGGATGATTTAATTTTTTCAATAAATTATAATGCTGTGTGTAACCTTAGAAATATTAAGTTAAGGGTTAAATAAATTAAAAAGGGTAGGGGTCCTAACATGTGTCCAATAAGGGCATGACAATTGGACATTTTGCTTTGTGGATCAAAAATGCTGCTGTGGATGATCTAAAGACTAAATGTTACTTTACGATCAATACGAATTAAAATGTCAATTATAAATTTAAAATTTCCCACCATGAATTATATCCCACCAATAACCAATATTCGAATTACCACCCTTCAAAGTTCAAAATTTACTAGGATCAAAATGTCCCATATATTATACGAATTAAATTATCCACTATAAAGGAGACAGAAAATTCCCTGCCAAAATAATTTTCTCTATTAAGATACAAATGTCTCCTCCATAGACTAAAATTTCCCAGGATCAAACCATCCATTTATCATAGTATTGAGTACAACATTATATCAATTTATTTCAGGGACCTATTGATTTTTTTGGATCCGGTTCCAATTCATACCGGTATTCTTCGGTTCCAAAATGTATTTTTTTTTAAGTTGTTACTTTGCGTATACGAACATAATATGAACATTCACTAAGTAATAGCATTGATTATATATTACAGGGAGATGAAACTTAAAGTAACTAGTGCGACTAGTTTTAAAAATTATTGAAATAATTGTGGACTAGTTATAAAGTTTTTTTTTATTATTTTGAGAAACGAATTAATTAATATATTTTATGCATATGATAAGAACTAAAATCTTATCACTATCTAAGATTATATGGACAGGCAACGACATGGCAGACATGGCAAGCGGGTGTTAGTGGTACGGTCAGATTTTGTAACGGGGTTTCCCAAGTTGGGGGATTTTGCTGGCTGCAGCGTCCCTAGTACATTTTTTATGTACTAAACTAACCAAATCTTTCATGAACAAATATTTTTCGATTAGATTTGATTAGATAACGCACATCGGCTTTTAAAATCACCCCACCATGAAAACTCCGTATTAAAACCTGACCGTAAATAGTGGTATCGTTGCCAGTCCATATAATCTTAGTTCGTAGATCTTATTTTAATACATGTTTTATTATTGATAACTTTTCCAAAATACTAATTACGACACTATACTAATATTATATAGCGACTATTACATTGTAGAATATTGATAAAACAGGACAGCCTGAGCAAAAAAAAAAAAAGTACGATGGGTCGTTTTCTGATATATAGTATATAATATATATAATCAATTTAATAATGCTTATCGGTCGGAATGTGGGATAAAAATGTCCCCATAGAATATATTATATTCATAAATAATAAATATTATATCCATAACATATTATGGTTGTAACTTGTAGGAAAAAATAGAAAACTAAATTATTTCTATATACATGGGATATTATTTTTAAACCAAATAAATAACATTTTAAACTCGAACGATACTAATCCATAGTCCATATAAATACAGTATAAAAATACGTAAAATATACAATCGTCCTATACTTATTACTTGTATATTAATCGAAGAGGAAACGTATCAACTGATCGGAAATCGAGTAAAAATATAAGAACATTATATAGTTCTTTGTCAGGGGCGTTATTTCAGTTTTTTATCCGGGTGTGCGAACTTTTAGGCAGACCAATTATAAAATTTTACCAGGCCATTTTTTTTAAAGTGTTTATATCTATATATAAACATATTATTTTAAAAAAAATACAACATATTATAATATACATTTTAAAATTAATGTTCATATCATATATGAATAAATAATACATTGTATAAGTTAATTATGGCGGTGTATTGGAGCATTAATGGAAGGCCAATTATTAACACTTTTAAATCAGTGGTGCCCCGTCGCACATTCTGCCACCCACCATAATATGCCGCACACGTACTTAGTCTTATCATCTTCTTATCTTAGTTTTATCAAATTAGTGTGATAACGAACTTACGATTAAATATTACGAAAAAACCATAATCTTTCAAACTACACGTTGAATATAAACATTTCAGAACCACGCGGTATTTCAAGTGTCCCGGTTCTTTGAAAATGTTTCACGACGCTTCCGGTTCGTAAATTTTCGAGGTGTTCAGGTTCTGGGACCAGTATACGTATTTCGGTTCGGTCCCAGTCCCCGATTTATTACGGTGTCCGGTGTTGTTTATCGAATCGTTTTTTCTTTCGTTTATATGCTTTAGAGTGCGTTTTATGTAATTATAATAGCGTAGTAATACATTGTCCGACCTCCGGTGTATCGTCGCCGCCGCCGCCGCCGCCGGGGAAAAATAATGTGCCGTTCGGTAGTCGCACGCCTGATAATATGTAATTCGTCGTTAGGCGGTGTAATTAACGGCGGCGGGCTCGGAGAAGGATAGGGCCGGGCGTGAGCAGACGGCGTGCGTGCGCGCTGCTGGCCGGCATAGGTAGGCCGGGTCATACGAGTGCACTGGCCCGGCGGCCTTGCAAGGTCGGATTTTTTTGCTTTTCTACATACCGAACCGAATGCATAAATGTGTTTTCGTATGGCTCACGCGAACATTTTCTCCAGTTTACCGGATACGGTCTGAAGTTGGCAGAATATTGCCGTGTTGAAAAATGAATTACAAAAGTGCGGCGTTCCCGATAACAGTCGACAGAGTACTATAATAATAATCGACGTACCGATGATGTTTCCCAATAATACCTACGGCGCACCGTATTACGCGTCCGTCGGTTTCAGTCTAATTGGTTCGCCGAACAACACGAGTTATTCGAAAGATAAGGAAAATCGTTTTTCAATGTCGAGATAACGTTTATTCGTCGAATAAATATGTTATTCGGTACTGTTTGCTTCAGGGGGTGGCCATAGGCATAAAAATTTACAGTGTGGACATTTGCAAAAAAAAATATTTTGATAAAAATATTGTATTGTATTTTCTACCCTGTTTATACCTTAATTAATTGTTATCGGGAAAAATAGATAATTATTGATAAAAATTAGTGTAACTTTTCAAACAAAGTGAATAAAATATTTCACTCCCTCATATATGGTTACGTTGTAATTCGCTGTTTTGATTGCTTCACATTGCTATCCATACGAGTGTAATATGTAAAGGCATCTCTATATAGCTACTCTATGGTTTGCTTTCAATAAAATATATTCGGCAAATAATTGCCTGTAACAAAGACTCCGGTTCCTATTATCAGTGTTTTCACCGAAAAACGGAAAAGTCAATAACGTCAACCAATGACGATCGAGTAAATCTATGTAACGTGTTCCATAGTCTACTATTAGGTACCACCACCTATTGGTATCATTATTAATTAATGAATAACTTTTGCATTGAAAAACACTTATCACTTTATTCGGAAGTTTATTATATTCGAGGAATAACAGTTATCTGGCGAATAGGTGGACGATTGAAAAATTGTACCCAAAGAGAACTATCAGAAATGGTCAGAATTTATTTATGTCATTATCGTATTTGGTTAATGTTTTGTTATTGATAAGAACTCGTTTATCTGGTAATCTATGATTGTTTTCTCTTTATTACCGACATATTTGTATTATCAACAGTTAACTACATGTACCATTATGGTAACACGTATTCTCTTCGACACGTTATGATTACAATAGCATATCCCATTCATATCTTTATCAGTTATAACAACTTAATTTCCGAGATTATTCTGTTATTAAAATTCGCCGTATTTCTTCAAATACACGTTGAGATAACATTGTATCCTCATCTAAAACGTAAGAGGTTTCTTGCATATTCTAACTAATATAACTAATATAACTATTATATAATCGAATTGATGCTTTTAAAAGATCACATTTTATCCTTTAATGAAATTAAATATACCTTAATATCAATGCATATTATTTGAATGTATTTGTGTGAAATATACTTAAATTAAAAATATTTTTTTTAACGAAAAGATGACATGAGATACTTAGTTCGAAGATATAATTCACTAATACTTTTGAGGTTGGTCTGAAGGGAAATTAAATTATTAATGTTTTGCAATTATAAATTATTTTACATTTAAATATGGTAAGATTTTATAGGAGGAAATGGAAAAATCTTGTTCATTTGATACTATAAATAAAGTCATAAAATAATTTAATAAATGTGGAAAGTGTCGTTTCTTGGTCGTTGAAAGTAATTTTCTCAGTGTATATGTTATAATTAAATTATTAATGTATATGTTATTATTTATCTTATACTATATTGTCTTATATTATATTATATTATCTTTTGTAAGATTAATATTAATATAATATAGTATTTTGAAAAAATGTAGTTATTTTCGTAAAATTTGAATATTATTTTGTATAAAAGAGATAAAATATATTTTAATTGACTATCCTTGCAGGTGTACGCCGTAATGTTGTTATTCGAATTATTCGTGTCGAAGGCGAACATAGTACTTACATACTTTCGCATTTCTAGTTTCTACAATCAAAACATCGTTATATCGTATGACTCATGTTATAATAATTAATAATTCCGAAACAACCAGGATAACTGCAAAACGCGTTTCTCCTAATCTGATTCAGATGAGTCGGACCTAATGTGTGTACTATGTATATACTATATACGAGTATACGACCGATCGAAATGATTCAATTTAATTTTCGAATACGAATACTCTACTTATTAACTTAAACGTAATGTTTATTCGAAATTAGGTTAAAAAAATATTAATAACTACAAAATAATAATAAAACACTTTAGAGAAAGTAAGAACCTTATCCAAAAATGCATCTACATATTAAACGAATTTAACATCATCATACTTAAAGGATTATTTTGACCTAAAATTATGTGATACATTCTTCATACACGCTCAAATATATGTATTCTATGACAAATATAAAATATAAGATTAAATAATCGGGGTTAATATTATCAGTTTAAATATAAATAATATAAATAAAAAAAATCGGAGATTTCGAAAGATGGGTTTGTATAGATATTTCTATATTCGGGATGAATAAGAGATATATAGCTCTTATTTAAAATGCCTTTGTGTTTGTGCTCACGAATTTTTGGCAAGGCCTGCAACATAAGTGGGGAGTGGTGTTAATTATGTTTCAAATTTTAAAACGTTTAATGTTGATACTTAAAGGTCGAAAACTATACATTTTAGTAAAATATATATTGACAGTAATTTATAATTAAAACTAAAAACCAGATAAAAATGGCATTTTCCAATAATTATTCTAAATATTCTATTTAAGTTCCAAATGGAGAACATTTTCGCAGAATATCATGTCACGTCTAATAAATGGAATTTTGAAAAAAAAAACGCAAATTATCATACAACCAATAGCTGTGTCTCTCCATAGAACTAAATATGTACTTGTGAGTGACCAGTATCGTTTACTCTCCATGATAATAATTATATGCACCTTATCTAACCTCAAACATAGAACACGTGACAGTGGTCACGCTGAAAATATTGTGTTGATGCAAAAACATATTATATATTTCGATTTTAGATACGTTTTATCGTTTGACGATGGTGTTAGATTGCAAATAATATATACTAATATCAGTTATTATAAGACGAGAAATACGATTTATTTATGTCGGGATGAGAATTAGGTACATTATATAATTAATAATATCTGTGATAGTTGAAGGTATGGTTTTTTTTTTATGGTAAGACGATATTCTCCGACTATATTTTACTCGTCTTTACATAATATTATAATATATATATTATATATATACATGTATATTTTGCGTAGGTAGCTTGGTGCATATAACGATGATATATTTCGATGTGTACAGGTAACAGGTTGTGGTAGGCTGCAACGGCGGTAACGGATATAAATTAATTCAATTGGATATTTAAATATTCTGTCCGGTTTGTATTGCAGTAGGCAGTGGTGTATGTTCGCGGGGATAAGACAATGATTAATACAATTATTCGAAAAAAAAAAAAAAAGAAAAAAACATATCATATAATGCATAATAGAGGTATGCCGTAGACACTAGACAGTATAGACAATAGACATGTTATGAATACTATATACAACTTATAGTTTGTAGTATTATATAATTGGTACACCACATTGACTTTAATAATTTAATAACTAGAATATTTTCTAAATTAAAATTTACAACATTATTTCCCGAAAATACCGATAAAATATAAAATCGAGGTAGGCATACGAATCGCACTCAAAAAGATCTACACATACAATATGTTATACTCAAAAGGAGTTACACTTGTAAGGTTTCGCACACCAAAGGAGTTAAACTAACAATTATTAGTAGTCTCAGTCAAAAGCATGGCTTGAAAACGTTATTATTTTTTTCGGTATAACGTTGTTCGTTTTAATTTTACATTTTGCGATATAACATTATCTGTTTAATAACGTTATTTAAATTTTGAGCTATAACGATTTTTTGTTATAGGTATAACGTTATCGATTTTTTTTTTGTTATCAAGCCCTGCTCAAAAAGAGTTGAACTCAATCTATAGTATATTATATTTAATATTTGATTACCAATCCTAATTCTACGTACCAACTCAGAAGACCTCATTTGGGCACAACCATATCCTACATCGTATGCTCAGAGCTGCAAATAATAATTAATCCTTAGGCCACTCACACACTTTTTTATAAATATTTGTTTAACTTTTATAAGTACTTATATATTGTATTATTTTTTCTTTGTAATTATCTAATAACGTACCTATCAATAATGTATTATAGTCTATTGTACCCTATCTATACACATGTACCTCATAACTTTAACTATGTATTATGTAAAATTGCCGATTGGCGTTTAATAGAATAATAATAATATTACGTGTGTTAGGTGCATTCGTTTTTTCTTATTTTTCAATCTGTACCTATGTCTAAAAATACATAACCCGAAGTTTAGACGCTATTATAAGATTAAATTATACGCATTTAAAATGAATAGTTTTTAGAAAAAAAATATAATAAAACTATATTACGACGTGTAAATAATAGAGTATAGCAAGGAAGGAAATGAATCGTTTGACTTTTGTCAGTACTTATATTATAAACGAGTTATTGTACAATTATAAACAACCAACATTGTGTTCTTGCGACAAGCGTAGGTAGTTTATAAGTCCATTTTCCGGCAATTAAAATAATATATGCATTATAATGTCTTACTATATTATAATATTGTTGTGTAGAGATTATAAAGAAAATAGTTGCAGTCACTGAACGACTGAATCTGTGGGTCATTTTTAGAACGCCAAAATTCAAATTTTTTTCTTCAAATAAGCAATTAATTTTGTCTAAAGTCTGAAAAACATATTATTAATTTGATTCATCGATTATAACATAATCGTTATTCATCAGACATTATTGTTAGAGTAATTATTTCGATATGATTCGTCGTGTTCTCGAAAATAATTGTCAAGACAGTTATTGTAAATATAAACCTGAAACCAGGGATTGGTACCGTTTGGTTTTTTCGATTCTATATAATATATAATAATAATATTAAAATTAATATTATAAAATAATATATTCTATATATTAATATATTAATCGAATAGGAAACGTAAACGTAATATTTGATTGGAAATCGAGTAGAAATATAAGAACCTTATATAGTTCTTCGTCAGGGGCGTTATTTCAGTTTTTTTTTCCGGATGTGCGAACTTTTAGGCCGGGCCAATTTTAACATTTCACCAGGCCATTTTTTTTAAGTGTTTATATATATAAACATATTATTAAAAAAAAAAATATACAACATAATATACATTTTAAAATTAATGTTCATATAAGTTAATATTGACGACGTATTGGAGCATTAATGGAAGGCCAATTATTAACAATTTTAAATCAGTGGTGCCTCGAAAAATCGAGTAGAAATATAAGGACATTGTAGTTTTTCATCTTATTGTCCCTAATTAGTAATTAGTGATAACATAAAATTAAATATTATGAAAAAAACTATAAATTTTCAATCTAATATGTAGAATATAAAAATTTCAAAACCCTAAAAATCCACGGTATTTTTAATTTTAAAATAAAGGTTCGGGTTCCGGTTTTGGTTCTTTAAAAATATTTAATATCGGTTCCTGTTCCTAAATTTCCAAGGGTTTTTAGATTCCGAAAATTTTTCTTTTTGGTTCAGTTCCAGTCCCTGCCTGCAACCTGATTAAAAATAAAATACTTTACAAATAAAAAAACCCATCAATTGAACGATTACAGAACGAATTAAATGTACAGGACTCCACACTATTGTAACGTCAGACTAACTACGTTAGTTATTTATAAGTAACTTCGTAAAATAACGCGTTACATTTTTATTTATATAAAAAATACTATTCATTCTAATAAATTCGTCTAGAAACTGACGATCTACGATAAGTAGATATTGTAACGATTGTATGATTTTATAACAGGTAGGATGTAGGGATGATATAATATTTCATAATATTCGACTGGCGCGGACGGTTATATAATCAGAAAAAATAAAGGTAGATTTGACATTTTATATTATTATTTTTACTTTTACATATTTAATTGAAAGTATAACATAACGTCATTGTAACTAGTTACTTTTGAACTGAAAAAGCAATACAACCGCATTACTTTTGTACTTAAGTAACGAAAAAGTAATTTAGTTATACTTTTTATAATTTGTAACTAGTAACGTAACTTAGTCAATTCAAAAATAACTTTTTCAACACTGAAAATACGTATACAGGTACTATATACGTCGTCATCGTTCGTGTAATAACAATAGGAATAGGTAATAATAATATGTATTTCACCAATAGAATAATTTTGGTTTTTTATTTTTATTTTTTTAAACATTTTGTTTTTATTTTTATATGCATTATATTTTGTTTTTCACCGCCGTTTTCCATTCGGAATAGCCGTTTAGAAAAAAAAACCGCACTATAATGTCGTAATGTTCGCGTTTTGTGCACGAGCACACAATATCAATTATCATATAATATACACACGCAATACATACATAATAATAATAATAATAATAACAATAACAATAATCAAAATAATAATAATAATCAAAACAGTAATAATAATAATAATAATAATAATAATAATAATAATAATAATAATAATCATAATAATAATGATAATATGCAAATGTGCGTATACGATTCGGTTAAGTTTACACGTGGAGCACGACGACGGGTATATTTAAAAGCTAGGCGGCGACGACAACGTTTAATCGCAATCACGGACCGCAATCGTACATATTATGCATAAATTAGTTATACGTTTGTATGGCAGTGTGTATGTATGTATTACGTATTATTATAAAACGATAGTATAATCGGGCGGAGAGAGAATAGGGACGAGAAAAAAATGAAAAACGTGACGCCAGACCCGGTAATTTTGTCCGAATTCAATAATAAGATTTCGGGTGTTTTTCGGCGACCAGACGGATGTTCCATGTAGATTATAGATTGTAGACGTAAATTATTCATTTCGAGTGTTATCTGCGCCGTTGGCTGACTCCAAATAGTTGGAAGAGATGACGAAGCAGGAGGAGAAGAAGAAGAGTGTTATCTGCGTTTGATCACGTAGTTTATAGGCACACTAGTATAGTATGTTTTCGGATTTTAAAATTCGTTTAAAATCCGCGTCAGCCGGTCTTGGACAGTCGGTGGGACATGTCTATAATAATACATTATAGGTTACACACGTTATATATATATATCTGTACGCATTTAAATAAAGAACGCTTGATTTGAATAATTGCACGCCATCGTCTCGTTTGCTGTTTAATTGGCGACACTGCAACTTTTGATTACGCAGGCCTATGTCACTGTCCCCTAATCTATTGTTCTTGATGAAAACGATTCGGAAATATATACCGAGTTGCCTTCTTTCTAAATATGTCTCTTAGGTCCCAAAAAAATGTTGATACCAAACAAATTTATATGATAACGATTATTTTTGGTCGTGATAACTATACTTTGCCATGCCATTGGGCGTTGGGGAAACGTATACAAATGTGGTACTCATTTATGTATTAATGCATTAATGTGGTACTCAGGATTTTTAACATAATTTCATATGTCAAACGGCTGGTATAACCCGTCCAGTTTATCTGCACCCTCAGTAACGTCACACGTTTGATCAGATCAGGGGTTAAAAAATATTAATTGAACAATGTGTGATATTTACAATGTGCAATTTTTATATTATCATGGATATTATTGGGTAATCACTATTTTTCCGGAAATATTCTATAGAGATAAACTCAAAAAAAGTATGTAGGCAACACATCTATGCTCTCACAATTTTAATAGCCCCTACAAATTTAAAAATGTAACGGTCGTCAAGGGCGCAGATGAACTGGACGGGTTATACTCATGGATTTTGAACGTAATTTTATGTGTCAAACTATGTGAAGTATAAAGCTTCTGTATTGTTCTGTGGATTAAGTCATCAGCTGTAGTCGTTGTTGTTGTTGTAGTTAATCCGAGCGTTTGAAAAGCCGAAATTTTTCTATTGGTTTCTGGCAATACTGCAAAGGAGGGGACAGTGATTTTTTTTAAAGGAAAATCATTTTTAACCGCGGGACGATAATATTAGCTCATTGTAGACGCATCGGATTCCTGTAGATTATCTAACAATTATGTCTGTAAGCCTCTTTGAAGTGGATTACTATTCACTTTGTACCTTGTTAGAATCCAATTGAAAAATGTAGGTGTTTCAAATGTCTGAAATATTCTAGGAATGAATAACCCGTAAATAATTAGTATAAGAACGTCTGATTTCGCCACATTGTCGTTCGTCGTTAGGTTGGCGACACCGACAACTTTCAGTTAAGTCATCCGTCGCTTCGATCGTTGGTTTATCCGAGCATTTAAAATGCTGACAATATTTTTCGATTGGATTCTGACAAGACGCGGCCTTGCGCCATTGGTTAATAATGATTTTCATGGAAATTTAAAAAAAAATGTAAAGAATTAACAACTGAACCTTATTAGAAAAATGTTATCACCAACATTTTTCTCCACTTATAAATCGGATTTATAAAATGGCTATTTTGAATTTTATTTTATTTTTATAAATTTGAAATCTCAAGAATTTTAATGGAATTAAATGTGCAAAATTATGGCGCTATAGTCTAATTATAATTATTCAAACAAATGAAAAAAAAAAACAATTAACATGTGAAAATGTGAAAATTATACAATGAGAAAAAACATGTTTTCTGGCAGAAAATGTAATTAAAAAAAGCAAATGCAAATTCGGAATAGAATAAGAACTATTCTGGTCTCTTCTGTAAAATAATATTTTTCAGGGTTGAATCGGTTGGATTTTCGTTATAATATATTAACATAAAACAGGATTTTTAACGCGATATACATGGAATTACATGATTATGCTAATAATTTCCTAACGCCATGTACACATAAGCTGATAGGGTAGGGGAAGTAGGCGGGCAACATTTGTGTAAGTATATCGAATTATACAGTATGCGATTGAAAGTCGTATACCTGTTTATATTGCGGGCATACGGTAAATGTTAATATGATTGTAACATTACGTAGGTATTGTTTTTTGTAATGTCATTTGTGGCCGAAATTTTTAAAAGGAATTATACATTTTTATAACCGTATTATTATCGCGGATGAACACGATTTTACGTTTGCGTCATTTACATCAGCTCGTGTCAAAGTACACAATATTATAATATTATATAATAACTGCATGAGTATAATTTAGTATAATATTTAGGTAACCAGTAGGACAACGACCGTTGAAAAATAATATAGCCCGCATTGAGCGCAACCCACGCACGGCAAATGCGTGACAAAGGAATGTAAACTTCATTCGGCCGGAGGGAAAAAACGTACACGAATATCGACAGAATTATCACCAAGAAAAAATAACCATACATAACATTCGAACGTTATACGCGAGTTTTCCACACGGAAAACATTCCCAGTTCAAAATATTTTTCCCGAGAAAAAAAATAAATATTCCTAACGATATAATATTAGGATATTCTCTGTGGATTCAATAAACTAAATAAATTCGAATGAAAACAATATAAAACATTTGGAATAGCTGGACATTAACGGGTTTGACGGGGGCCCGATACCGGCTATTATTAAGGAACATAATTTAGGTAATTTACATCATATATTGTGTCGGCGGCCATATAATTTATTTGTTTATATAATTCTCATCACTAAAATGACTTTACGGAAGTTGTGATGGTACATTATAGAGTTAACGTACTTTAATGGTTATTTATTTATTTTTTTTTTTTTGAAAGAGGAGAACATTTTAATATGTCAAATTTTAACTTATATTTTGTTTTTAAATTGATTTCCAGCTATAGAATATACTATAAAAATAAAGACGAAAATTATAGTTTTTTAAACAACAATTATAGACGATAGAAAACACATTTTATAAATCTAAGTTTAATGCAACACGTAGTCATAAGGCACCTTTAAGTTAAAATAAAAGATCAAATCGAAAAAAAGTATCAGCACCAGGCACATTAAAGTTCGAAAGTTCGAAAGTCGAGTCAACTTAACGGATTACCTCGACTTTTATTTAAACTTAATTTCCACTAAACTTATTTCCCTTTATATTAACGTCAGCTGAACTTATGGTTTTTCCATTTTTTTAATAATCAAGTTAATTTCGAATCATAAAAATCGTGCAAAATACGAGAAACATAATTTTTTATAACATTTTTATTAGACAGACTTGGGTAAAATATTTTTTAAATGCTTTTCGAAAACTTTATGATAATTGTATTCTAAATATTTTTAGAATTATTTTTTTATAAATATAATATATATTATATAGTATTATATTATTAATATTATATAGTACTAGATTTCAATAATTAAAATATTATAAAATATTAAATACTTGTAATTATATTATTATTTAATGGAATATGAACATTGAACAGTCATAACTCATAAGAAATGTCTGCGTTTAAGGGTTTATAGTTATTTATAGATATTATATTCCAAGAAAACAATTAGAGTATGACGGAAACATACTAAATTACTATTATTTTAATATGTTTGAATATTGGAACTTTAAAAGTTAAAAGTATTTTTTTCCCCAAGGAATTAAATATTTTTAAAAAGGTATTCAAAAAACTGTACTAAATCATATAGAAATTATCATTTAGAATAACAAAATGTTAACTTAATAATATTTTGTTAACTTAACTGATACAATTAGAAATAATTAAGTTTGATAGTAATAGTTAAAAAAAAACGTTAATTTTTCCAGCTTTAAGTATAAACGATGACTTGTTGAGTATGAAATATAACAGTATTATTTATAACATGGGAAATATCAAAGTGTAGAATATATATGTTGACAAAGGGTCATTCCTTAACAAAGAAAAACGAGCGGTTCGTGAAAACGCGAGCGTACAAAATCAATAACTAATATAAAAATAAAAAAATATGACGTGGAATATCATGAAAATGTCGTCGTATGAAATGAAAAAAAAACATAGCTGTCAAAATAAAAGAAAACAAATTTTGAATCTTATGGAAATAATCGATCCGAAAAGCTTTGAAAGTATAAATAACTTTCTATAAAACATTGTACGTGTCTAATAGATATTAAAACGAAATTACTAAAAAGAAAAAGTCGGATTTATCGACGTCGATGTACAATGTGATATTATTAAGAAACGGCGCCGAAAAGAAAAAATATTGAAAATAATTAAATATTATAATATAGGCAGTATTGCGCTATTTTTCTTGAACAGAGAGTGTTCTTTTTATCACTTTAATTTTTGCGGAGTTAATATCTTAGTTTTACTTTCGCGAACTAAATATGATAATGAGCAGGAGCGACGTAGAAGAATACAGACAAGTTCTTTGTTAAATAAAACTGTTTCTTTTTTTCCATGCTCAATCGTTGAACTTATTATTATTCATTTTTATATACTTTGTTCCTATATAATATTATAGGGTTGAAGTACAAATTGAGTATAATAATATATATTTACATTTTTAATTTCACCTCTTGTTGGCACGACATGGAATTAATTAATTTTTTATAACCATAAGTCACCTAATTTAACCGTATCGTGTTTGATTAATTTTTATACATTTTTTGAAAGTTGATTGTTCTGGTTTTCCTTTTTTGTTTAGGTTTCTTGATATTATTTTTACGTTTTTCTGACCCATATTATTAATTTTATATTTAGACACAGATTACATTTTTATGTATAACAAGGTATTAAGGTATCAATAACGTCATCATTAATTATGAACATGAAATACAAGGCTGTGCAAGTTAACGTATTTTTTTAATTTACTATTTACTATTTAATTACCATTTTGTGTATATACTATATACATACTATATATATACTATACAGGTATCATTTAAGGTAAAAGTCGAGTTAAAAAAATATCATTCTTAATTTCACTATTTTTTTAATTGTTAATTTGAGTTTTTATATTTGTATAGTATTTTATTTTCGATAAAGTTTCAAGTTCAAATTTCCGTTCCCTTTCTGGGCAATATTTCCGATAACTGTAGTTAAAATATAACAAACCATATTAATTATACTTTTAAATAAATCTGATATTAATTCTCGGCGATAAATAAATGAAATCAATGAATTATATTCCTTGAAATTTAGACAGTTAATATACTAATATTAGAAATTAACTTCATTGGAAAATTAGAAAAATAATATTTGATGTTGATGTTAAAATATTAAGGCAATTGAGTTGAGTCGAAATTAACTTAACTTTCACTTGTTAAACCGTTAATGTCCAGCCAGCTTGATAAAATGCGTGTAAAACAATTAAAAATAATTTAAATAAAACATTGTAAATTTTTGTTCTAAAAACAATAAAACATAATATATTAAGTATTAATAGTATGATGACTTAAAATATCACGAAAATTTCGAGATTTCTAGAGAGCGTTTCAGGTATAATATTTGAAAAAAAGTAACCATTTGAAATACTTTATTTAAACTGTAAAAATACTGTATTTAAACAAAATTACTTCCTGAATGAATTAAAATAGGTACTATGTACTAATGATTTACACTTTAAGGACTTTATAGTATTTAATTCTTCCTAATATCTAAAGACCATATATTGTCATAAACATTTATTTATTTTTTGGTTCCGAGTATTTCTACCCTTCCCGTTCAGCGTGTTTGGTATATCAACATCACTAAGTTGATTTGTGAATATTATTATTATTATTTATATTATAAGTATGTTTTAATTAATTGCATTTCACCGAAAATATATATAAATAAAAATTGAAAAGTAAATACTCGAATTTAATATTGACAATATTATTTCAAATGGGTGATTTATAAAAATACAATTGTCCCAGCTAGTGTTGTATAATATAAAAACAATATGTTTGTTAAAAATGATGCAACAAAGTCAAAACTTTTAAGGAACTAAAATAAAACGCGAGCAATCGATTCGAATACTTTTATATAAGTAGTTAAACTGAAATAGTTTACAAGTTAAGTTTTTGGATTTTAAAATAATCGACTCATCATATTATTTACTTTATAATTTATTTGGGAAAAGTTAGATAAACAAAATATTTTGATGCTCGATTCGAAACTAGAATAATTGTAGTATATTTATTCGACTTTTCGTCGTATAGTTTCCGACTATAAAGAACCTTATTACAGAGAAATTACCCACCATGATTGCTTACACTTAACTCCTTGTTTAATATCACTTTCCAGTGACCTTAATGTGAAATGCAGTATAATATTAGGTTCTATAAAGCGTGTAGTGTACACAATTAATGTGATCTCATTGTAATGGGACACACACACACACACACACAGAGAGAGAGAAAGAGAGAAATTGACGAAATTACATTTTGTTAACTGTCGTCTAATATGTAGAAAGACAAATACTATAAGTTGTGATATTTCAAATTTCTAAAAAAATAACGAATACTTCGATATAATATAAAAAATTAAATATTAAATTTTCGTTGAATGTGTTTTATATAATTTGAATAAAAATACACATATATTATAAATTATTAGAAGTACATAAATGTTTTATATTCATAATATAATAGCAAATTAAGTCGTGTATAGAATACATATGAAAGTTCACGAAAAAATCTAGTGAAAATTAATTTAAAATATACACTGAAAATTAAAAAAAAAAATCAATAACTTATAAAGAATTCATATAGATAATTCAATACTTTATCAAGGCTAAACATTAATGAGTCAATATAATGTTAGTTAATAACAAATCAATAATAATAATAATAAGTCAAATTAATAATTTGAGTTAATTTTGCTCGTCTTGTGATTTTTCGAAATAAGTTCATTTTAAATTTTAATTGTCTAAACGTCGAAAAATTCAATATGTATTCAATCTAATTTATTAGATATTACCGTGAGAATTACTTGAACGTCACTAATTTGATATGATTCGTCGTGTTCTATAATACTGTTCTCATACATTTTCAGGATAGGTTATGGAACAAATAGAAACCTGATGATACCTGATCGAAAATAAAATATGCCATTAAAAGTAGTCGCGTGGGGTACACTTGTATCACACCGCAAATTTTACTCAATAGCCTATCAATTTTTTATTTTTTATTTTAATAAATACGCCATTATATTACAACGCTCTCCTAGAATAAGATATTTTTGAATGTTTTCAGAAAAAATAACTTGTTGATACTTTTTGAAACAAATCTTATACAAAAATTATATTAAAAATATATTTATCGATTTGAATCGATTTCAATTTTGAATCCTATTTTTAAGATTAATCAACTTAGATCTATACGAGTATGTATTAAAGCATGAATGTAACAAAAAAATTTCATTTTAAATATTCACATAGAAATCGTCTATATAAAAATGTATAACATCAATAGTCACGTGGGGTAGATATTATTATGTATCCCAGTCCACTTCAGTACAAATATACTTTAACACAAAAAGACCTAATCAAAAAATAAAAATAAATTACATTAGGTAGGGCCTAAAATAGTCTGTACCCTGACACAAAATGTGTATCCTGAAAATGGAAGTGTGCAGTCTGAATTAAAAATGTGTGTACTAAGGTTTATAACGTGTAATTTTAAATAATAGTAATTTCAATGTACATATGTGAAATATATATATAATATATATATAGATAATGAAAATTCCGAAAGAAATTGACTTTACGCCTCACTCAACATTTATATATATATTTTTTTTTTTTTTTCAAAATTCGTGTTTTTGTACGGTTTTTTATTTTTCGTTGACTTATAAATTGTTTTCGGTCACCTTAACTTTGAAATATACTTTAAAAAATGCTTAAAATAAGGGTGTAGACAGAATTTATTTATCATACTTACTTTTTTGTTATATCCAAAAACCCGTTGAAATAATAATTTCTGAATAAAAAGAATGATGCCCTAATCCAAATCTATTTAAAATCAAGTTTTTGATTATAAAAGTATAATTTTTTTATTTAAAAATATTTTTACATAGGGTATTTATAGGGGGTTTTATAACGGGTAAATTTGGATATTTCACTTAGTTTTGGAGCTACAAATGATTTTAATTTTGAAACTCATGGATTTCATAAATTCGGCATCGTAATAACTCATTTCGCTAGACGCGATAACGGGCTTTGGTTACTGGTAAAAGTCCAAATGGACTATGGAAATCTATCAACGCTAACAAATTAATTAAGTCGTGTACCCTAAAATTGGATATATTTTAGGCCCTGACATTAGGCGTACCTACCTATATACGATATACGAGAGATGACGAGAGTTGGACTAAACTTCATTGGTAAATATTTGTATTATAAAATTTAGCTTATAAGACACTGAGGTACATTATATGGCGACTAACGGAGTGTTAAATACTTTACTCTTAACTCAGTTAAATTTTTTTAGAAATTGCATTTTTAGATTAACAAGTCGAATTACTGTTCAGTCACCACAATCGGTATTATCGTGGTCAGTGTTGTCATTGTATGAAATTGAAATTATTGTTAACTATTGTGTGCCATGACCGTGACATTCTATTTTTTTTTTCTGTGACAATGAAATGGTCAATCAGTACACGATAGTATACACCTCTAATACTTTCTAATTGAATTATACATATTGAACCGGTTTTTCATCATATTCTATGTGATGTCTATTTTGACAATGGGGAACGATCATCAACCAATATATAGAGCATAGTAGGAGCAGGACGTGGATACATATTTAAAGTTTCAAGAGAAATCCAAAATTTTCACAGAACAACTCCTATAGTCATTTTTCAATTTTTTCAACTTATCAACGTCTCGTAAAATATAAAATAAAAAATTAATAATTGGAAAAAGTACCGAAAATCTTAATACAAGCTGATTTTGTAGCCGTTTTTGCAAGTTTTTATACGTACATATATTATTTTAAATATTGATTTTTTTTTTTAATAAGTTTACTTATATAAAATATGTGTAAATGCATATATCGAGAAAACCCATGAAATACATTTAAAGAACATTTTTCAGTGTCGATAGAAACATATCAATTTTTATTTAAATGTCCTTAAAGTTGCCCATATAATACCCGTTAAAGATTTTGTCCATATTCTGTTGCGATTGATTGAATAGTTATATAATGATTTTCAATTTCGATTTAAATTTGTTAACAATATTTTACTTTTAATCGACTATTTTAATTTATTCCTTAAAAACGGTTTTTATAAAATTGAAAATGAATTAAATATTTGTTGACCAATTTTTAAAATATTGGATATAAAAATTGAAAAAGTAAAATTCCAAAATGTATTTTGTGAATAAATTCTGTTTTCCAAATCCGAATCGGACAATACGATATATTGCTATGATGAACAAATTATTGATATTTTGGAGTATAATTTAGAAGAAATTCGTGAAAAGTCGACGATCATTTACATCATTTACACGTGTGTACGTTATTAGCGTGCGCAATGCTGAAATAAATGTTACTATATAAGTTACAGGTAGTTGGGTTTACACATATTAATATTAATTTACACATGCACACACACTATATTTTCAAATTTATTATTTGAAAATTGCCTATACATGACCCCTTAAAATTAGCCCGTAGAAAGTCAACCATTTTAAGATTTTTGAACCGTCTTTCGACAGGAGCCAAAATGTAAAGTACGTAATTAATATTAACAATATTACGTTTTATTTGTGGAAAAATGTATGATATAAATATTTTATATTATATTACTATGTTTACTTGTAATGTTATAAGGAACAAAGTATAGGCAATTTAAATCACATATTGTGTCGGCGGACGTACAATAATATTTTTTATATTATAAATTTTATGAAATAAGATGACGCTATACAACCAATTTTTAAGGGGTTTTGTATAGGCAATTTTTATGAAATTAAAAAAAAATTAAAATCCAACAATTCAAAAATATTTAAATACATTTTTATAAGTAATTTAAAAACAGTCTTGTGTCAATATCATTTTTAATATGAAATCACAATATTTGTTAAAACCCATGTTTACGCATTTTATTAACTTATAAATTTTGAATTAAGATCAAATAAAATATAAATTATAAAAAACAAAATTATCTAGCCACTGATATAGTCAATTTGTGATATATTCATTTTTACACGTTCTATGAACTGTTAAAAAATATAAAAATAATTTTAATAGCTCATAAAACGTCTAAAAATGCACGTATAAAAAAACGGCTACATCAGTTGCAAGATAATGTTGATAGCTACAATTTGTTTTTAATTTAGTAACTCAAACATGTTGTTCAGTTGATAAAAATTAAAAATGCTAATGCAAGTTTTACATTGAAAAATTTTCGGTTTTATTTATATAATAGATATTTGATATAATTCATCACTAAAATTATCTGGCAGAAAAAAAACAACACGTTATACAATTATTTGCGTATTTTAATATATATATATATTTTTTTTTTCCCCTATGAAAGAATAGAAAATTTTAATGGTCAAATTTCAACTTATTTTGTGATTTTAAATATATTTTCAGCAGTAGAATTTTATAAAAATAAATACAAAAATTATAGGGTTTCAAGCAATAATTTCAAACGATGAAAATCACATTTTATAAATTCAAATTAAATGCGACCTTTATAGATATGAGTTGATAAAATAAGTTCAAATCAGTTGATTTTACAAGTCGTGATTGTAGTTTTTTGTAAGGCAGAATTTCGCATATTCTATTGGTCCCTTAAGAGGACGCTATATATACACGTTTGTTATCTTTGTCTTACATACGCATACCATAGTAAATCTACGTATCACATTCTTACTACAATTTATTTATAATTAATATTAAAGTAATTTTATTTTTAAAACTAATTATAAGCATTCAAAAAAATGAGTTATACTACTTATCACTAGTTTAAATATTAAAATTTTTTTAAAAATCCACGCTAAAGCATAGTTCATGTTTTATACAAGTTTGATAATAACTAAACTTACTCTAATATTAATTATAAATAAACTGTTGTAAGAATGAGGTTCGTAGATTTGCTTTGTTATGCATATGTAAGACAGAGACAATAAACGTATGTGTAGCGTCCTTTTAAGAGGTTACCGGCGTGGAAATGTTCAAGAGATTGTGTATAGGCATTTTTTTATGAAATTTAATGAAAAATTAAAATTCAACAATTTAAAAATATTTGAATATAATTTTAAAGTAATTGAAGAATTGTCCCGTATCACTTTTCATTGTTGTGGTGAAATCACGACATTTATTCAATAATAAGTTTCCGAAAAACAAACAAAAAGGCTTTTTAATAGTTTTAGAGTTAAAACACCTACAATAAAATAATTAAAAACAACAATTCAGATACAATCACACAAGTTCATTTTATCATTCTCTTATTCTATAGTACAATATCGGATGTATAAAAATCCTTTTTTTTTTTTTTAGTTTTTAAATAGCTGGAACTTTTACGTTAATTAATATTTTGCAAAATCTCTATGAGATAAATAGTCTCCAAAATATTGTTTTGTGTATATTTGAATATATTTAAACTCTAAAACTACTTTAAAAGGTAATTTCGTTTGTTTTTCGTATACATGTTTTTACTACTGTAAATTATTGGTAAGGCATCATCTTAACATTAATATTTATGGTTCATTTTAACATGTCTACATAATCATATTATTGTGGACTATTTTATAAAATAAAATTAGACAAATCAAGGTCGTTTGTCTGATATTAACTTAACTTACGTTATTACACTAATAATATTATTTATAATTTTGTCCGTTAACAAAACTTAGCTACTATGATATAATTTATGACAGACACCAATTAATATAAAGTAAATAATAATATTAACAAATTGAATTAAGAGTTTTAATTTAAATTTATTTAATAATAACTAATTTAGAATTTAATATATACTTATAATGAAAAGTATAATATGAAGGAAATTTTGCGCCTCATTTTACATGTTATAGCATCAGTGTATTCATTAATGTATATTTGGTTGCGTTTATATTAAAAGAAGGGGCAAACGGTTAGACTTTTTTTTATAAACAATTTCGACGAGTAATAATATTATAATCATAATCACTGTTCATACCACGTTAACATATACAGTTTAAACCGATTTACTTCAATACGCATTTGTAAATGATGCGGAAACTCTTGAAGTTAACGTGCGAAAAAACAGGTGTTAAATCTGTGTAATATAATATATCAGTCTCACTTAAAACGATTTAGCTAATTCACATTTGAAATTCGGTTTGGGATGTTAATCCAAATTAACCGATGCACGTGTACATTATATTAGATACAAATACAGATGTAAAATGTGTATTATTTAACATTAACTTCATTGTAGTTCCTGCAGACAACTTGAATATAAAAAATATAAATAGTACCATAGTCCTATATTAGTTTTTAAAAAGAAGTTGTACACCCGGTTTTCAAGGGGTTCAATATAGAACATCTAAAGATAATTTATAAAGAAATTAAAAATCTAACGATAATCGAAAAATGATTGAATACATTAAAAAACAATTTTAAAATTGTCTTTTAACACACATGATAAAATAATCAATATTTTGACACGGGCCATTTTCAACAAAGTTATTAGATGTCGAGTTTTATATTATCCAGAATTTCCTGTTTTAAATATTTGTATAACCCGACTAATAATAACTTTATTGAAAATAGCCAATAGGAAAATTAAATTTTATTAATGTTATTAATATTAAATAATTATTAATTTTAAAAATAAAATTATGAAATATGAAAATCCACCAGTTAAATACTGTGTTTAATAAAATGCTTTAAATGTAATATATATGTATATAAATAATTATGTGTTAGTACCACTTTTTATTGTCATGTTATCATGAATTTTGTTCAAAGTCACGTTTAAACGACAGAACAAACAATAAAAAGGCATTTAAAAATAGTATTAGAGTTAAGAAAACCTTGTATGAGATTTGTAGATGAAAAGATTTAAAATACAATCACTTAAAGACCCACCCGTTTTTTAAATGGTTTTTAGCAATTTTTATGAAATGTTCATATAAATGAAAATCCAACAATTTATAAATATTTTTAATATGTTTTTTTTAATATTTCTGTATTAGTACCGCTTTTTATTATTGTATAATCACGATATTTGTTTAAAAAAAATATATCTATATAAAAGTGTTTTCAAATTTCCAATACTTAGTACATATTGTATTATTATTTTATGTCAACGATTTTGGTTCCAATAGAAAGATGAGAACATAAACTATGATTGTACACCAACGTTTTGAGATTAATTAATTCTATAATTTTTTATAAACGGTTGAAAAACATGAAAAAATCAACACCGTAGAATTATTCTACAATCCATAGCACTAAGGGGTTTTACAATTTATTGAAAATTATTTAATTTTACATCGGAGGTATAGAAAACTGTTTTCCTCCTTTTTAAATGACTTTGGCTCTAATAATATCTCGGAAATTACCGATATAACATTGTGTCTCCAAAAGTTTTCATTTATATATTTCAGAACAGATGTCTTCACTTTATGCACAGGGGGTCTATTTTTGAATTTTATATTAGTGCACTAATCATATTAGTATACTAAAACATCCCATTTTGGTACAACTATTAGTGCAAGACCAAAAAACCGTATTTTTGAATGGCAGTACACTGAAACATTTTTATTAGTGCACTAAAATTTTAGATCAACTTATTAGAGTGGGTATATACCACACTAATAGTGGCTTTTGGTTGAAAAATCCATGTTGTTTTTACACTTTTCAATAAAAATA
>JAIPRL010005765.1:0-30433 GCA_025469235.1 Pemphigus obesinymphae
AAAATCAGTGTGACCACAGATATTAACGCAAAACTATTGGATTTAGTTAGGTAAAACTTTTAGTTCATATCACCACAGATAACATGAAATACAACATATTATATTGACAAACACAAATAATGTACATGTTATATGTAAGTAGTTAGTAGGTACAGTCTCTCAGACATGAGTTTGTTATTTAATTGAAAATTACACAGATATAATGTTATCTTTGTTGTTATTTTGATCCACGATTAAAGATAGACAGGTTGAACAATGAGCTCTTATAAAGTGACTCACAAACTTTCCTTCACAAACAGCTGTGAAAATTCTACTACTAGCGTTCCCAACGGACAATATAATAATATCAATATTATCATACGTATGTTCTGTTCATGATTAGTATTAAGTTATATCATAAGTAACTGTAATTTGAATTTTGAAAATACAACAGTTTACTGGTAAGTAATCTATGGTAAGTAATAGGTAATAGGTATACACTTAACAGTTGTATACAAGACAATATTGTTTTTCATGAAATAACAATTTACTTTTAAAATAACCTATTTACCGCCAAAATGTTATCATAATTGTTATTTGATAATGTTATCGTAATAATGTGATATAGAATACCAATATGTTCTATGGTGGTGGTTAACATCTTAAATCGCTACGAACGTTAGTAGTAGAATTTCACAGCTGATTCAGAGAGACGATTTATTCGTCAATGTAAATTGTGCAGTAATATAGCTCGTTGTTCAACCTCTCTATCTTTAATCGTGTTTTGATCTGACGGTACATTGCATAGACTTATAATATATAGACCGCGCATTGCACTCGATTTGTATATAAAACGTTGAAGCCAACATATGTGCGAGAGAGACAGCCTCTGAAATTACTTTTTCAAAGAGATTATATGCAATTTTATAATACTCTCTGACGATAATATGTTGTGATAATAATTGAATACCGATTGCATAGATAATATTATCTATGAACGATTCCTATAATAATAAAATAGATAATATACTAAATAATAACATATTCTAACAAACAATTCAGTAGGTACGTATTAAATATTAATGTTTTATTTGGTAAATAGTATTTGGCAATAATAATAAAATGCACATACAATTTATTATCACAATTATTGTCAAGGCGTGTTGTAAAATAGTTTATGAGGTCTTTGAAAAAGTAACTTCAGAGACTGTCTCTCTCGCACATATGTTGGCTTCAATATATTTTACTAATGCGCGGTCTATATATTATAAGTCTATGGATTATACTATTTATTAATATTAAATTTTGAACATAGCGAAGATGCAATGGTTTTACAATAGTGTTTTTTTTTTTTTGTATGTATACACTTTTTTCAGGTAGAAGAAATCGAGTAAGGGTTTGCAGTTTAGAGTTTTTTGAAAGTAAATTTGTTTTAGTTGGTATACTATATTATATAGAAATAATTTTTCGATTTTTCTAAAGCTTGCCGCACATCGGATCGGAATAAATCGAATAGGAACGTGTTGGAACACGGGATCGGGAAATAATTTTGTCCACACACTGCGTCGGAACGGAAACGAGTTTTTAATTTATTTGATTATTATTGTTACCCGTAGACATGCAGTATAGTTGGTGGTTACTGCTGACTAATACTTATATGCACGATGAGTGATACGAGTAGTGACGAAGATATTATTTTTACATTAGCATTATTTGCGGAAGCGGAGGAAGAAGAAACTATAAGAATAAAAGACGGGGTTCATAATATTAATATGGAAAGGGGGGGGGAGTTAAGTATTTACGTCAACACATTTTTGGCCTTTTTAGATCTCCTTCCCTTATCAAATGTCCCACTATTTTCATTATGTCAGCATATATCCGATAATCCCACTCTATTTAATGATAAAAAACAATTTTCCATATTTTATATAACTTAATTAAAAATAAATAAAAACTTTTGTTACACAGGTATTTTGAATTTTTTTTTTGTTTTTACATTTTTTGATAAAAATAAGTACCTACATATTTTGATTTTTTTTATTACTGCTTACATCAGCATGGTGTTACGCCCCCCCCCCTCATCCAATTTGTCAGCAAATATCAGCACACGACAGATCCCCCTCCCCCTAACCGCTTACGTAATACTTAAACACCTCCAAGGGAAGAAGTTGAGTTCCATATATTATTTAATAATTAAACATATTATATTATTAAATATAATATTTGTTTTAATATTAGGTACAAACGAAAAGTATGGTCTATCTTGCTGTTAGCACGTGGACACTACAACGTTATATCATATTATGTGTTTACGCGTTGTATATACACAGTGTTGGGTAGTAACGTAACGGACGTTACTCGTTATTGTAACGTAGTGACATTTTTGGGTAAAGTTATAGTAACTTTATTTTTTAATTTTTGTAGTAACGCAAGAGTAACTACCTTAGTTATCTGTAAGTAACTTTGTAAAATAACACGTTACATATTTATAAATAAAAAATATAATTTAATTATAAAAATAATTTATTCTAATAAATTCGTCTAAAATTGCCAATGTCCCATCATATCTGCAAAAGGTATATATAAAAGATATATATATCTTAACGATTTTATATAATAAGTTGGAGTAGGCATGATATCAAATTTTAAAATATTCGACTGATGACTATAAAAAAAAAAAAAAAAAATAAAGATATTTTTGACATATTATTTTATTATTTTCATTTTTACATATTTAAAAATGTTGAAAGTAACGTCATTATAACTAGTTACTTTTGAATTGAAAAAGTAATGTAACGCTATTACATTTATATTTAGTCAACGAAAAGTAATCTAGTTACCTTTTAATTTTGTAACTAGTATCGTAACTTATAGTAATTTAACCAACACTGTATATACATATCTACGATGGATAATATGCTATTGTGCATATTAACCGTTCGGAACGCTTCGGAATCCGTCAAAATTTACTAGTTGATCAATTCCGTCCCGACGTGACGTATCCGATCCGTCCCGGCGTGACGTATCCGATCCGTCCCGGCGTGACGTATCCGATCCGATCCCACGGTTCCGATTTGGTGTGCGGCCAGCTTAATGGATTTCTTAAGCGTACAAATAAAACTACCTTTATAATGGATTTTCTTTATAAATATGAAAATAACAAATAAAGTTGTCACGTATTATGTATTATGGTTACTTTATATTAGTGAAATAATGCGAAGTCATAAAATTTTCCATTTTTATTTTATTTTACAGTAATATTTATGTATTTATCATATATTAATAAATTCGAGTATGACCCCCTTGAAACCGAGTTATTTGAGTTTCGCTTAAATTTTAAACATATATTTTTCAGTTTACCTATTAAGTGCTATAGATTTACGTGGTGTATAACAAATTTTATTTTGAAATTTTCTATTGAATTATTAGTTTGCATTTTTATGCCAAATTACATCTGTATTCAAAATAAATTTTCCATGCGTGGACCAAAGGTATTTGGAAATTTTTTAATGGACAAAATATATATATGTTATGATGAACTACTCGTAATAAGTGTTAGACTTAATGTTCCGCTGGACCAAAATGTATTCGGACGTCGTCTTAATTTAGACTAAAATGTTATTGGACGAATAGAATTAGGTTTGTATTTCAAAACAATATAAATTCTAATTTTAATAAATCACAATTTTAAAAAATCATATTATTTACTGGTCACAACGCAACAATAATATTTAGCTAAGTCTAAACTTGAGGAATTCAATAAAAATCTATAATAATAATCTTTCGTAATATTCAATTTACGAGCAGTTCGATAAACGTTGAATAAACGTTTACGTTCAATAAATTGACATATATTGTCACCGTAATCAAAGATTACCTGCCCTTGTAAGGTGATAAATAAACTATATATCAATAATCAGTATCGAATTTGAGGAAGGGTGATAGGGCGATCGATCCCTTCCTTGGGTCATTTTTTTGTATTCCTTTGTTTATCAAACCAACAATAACAGATTCATGTAAAGTATAATAGCAATATATACCTAAGTAAAATATATGTAAAAAAATTATATTTAAATTGCCCTTTTAAAGTATCTAATATTTTTGAAAATTCATATTACCTGAAAAAATCATGACCTGTTTTGGCACAAATTTTTATCATTTTAATAATCTGATTGGGCATTAATATTTGTATTTTTAACGACCTGTTTGGGCACTGTTTAATGGTTTTAAGTTACATACCTATATGCTTATTATGTTATAACTTTTTGTAAATATTTATCAAGCTAAATTAAATAATAATACTATTATTTTGTAGGTGTTAAACCCATTCATTGTGAAAAACCAACACATTACCTGTAGACAACACTCAACATAGATTTAAAAGAAAATGGTACCTTTTGACTTTTGTCCTAATAAAAAATAAAAATATATACCTAACTAATAATTCAATCACACGCTGTGTGTCACAGCTGGGTATCTTACCTAATCTTGACACTATTATAATAAATTCTAAATTATTTGATCAAATCTACCTGTTATGTATATTATTTTGTGGAAATAAATCAAATAAATAAAAAAGGTAGCATACTAAATCATCGTTATTCGTTTGAACATACTAAACGAGTACAAGTACCAAAAAAATTACTATAATATCAAATTATATAGATATAATAAATTATTATTAATATCAAATAAATGGCTAATATTATTAAACATAATTTAATATATTTTTATGTGGAATATTTAATAGAATCATAAGTACATCGATAGAAACAGGATACTTACCCGGTGGAGACACGAATACTGACGGAATCGAAAGGTTGTTTTAAATCTACTAGTGTCAAAATCTATGCTATATAGGTACCTACATACATCACTAATTTTTTTAGACTCCGCATGTATCTGTCTGTTTACATAAAATAATTCATTCATATCGTAATAGGTACAAAATTAATATATAACGTTATTATATCAATAAATACTTATTTTTGGATTATTATGAAAAGTATATATACCGATTTAGTAAACTTGTGTTTAATTTTTGGCTACTTTAATATGAAATCAAAATTTTGTTAATTGAAATGTCAAAATTCTGTATATTTAGCCAAAAAGTGATTGACATTTTTTAAAACAGTATTGTACTTTATAATAAATACTCGATGGAAATTTCAAGTTTCAAAAACATTATTATTTTCTGAATTGAAACAAAATGCAATATTGTCACTTAAATATGTAATTTACACAAATATTTCTATTTTAGTTTGGTAGTATAGATAGTATGATATGAATAAATTAAATTTAAAAAACAATCATTTTTTTTTATTTTTTTTTTACAAATGTATATTGTAAGTGCTTTTAATCGACTTTATTTTTAAACATTTTTTTATGAAAATTTGTAAATTATGAATAGTAATAATAATTAACTATGGGTAAATATTTTTTTTTTTAGTATATTTTTTAAAATGAATATGAAAATGTTATTATTACTGTGTACTATATGACAAATAACCGGGTAAATTATCGTACATATATATATATTAATGCGTGATATATATATATATATATATATCACGCATTAAATTTATGCAAAATAAAATAATGAAAAACGAGATCCTTAAATTATCGTATCTAATCAACATTATAATATTACTCAAAAAACACGTCATTATAAAACCAATACATTTTTGCCACAATCTAAATTTATGACATGACATATATAATATAATATAGAATATTAAACTCGCATAACGACTATATAGTACCTATATCAAAAATATGTAGATTCTAGTTTTTAATATTAAATTATAATAAAAAATATAGTTATTCAATTTTCGTCAGTTTGATCATAAAACATACAATTAAAAATCAATATAAATATAAATAAAATATTAATATAATATTTTTTTACCTCTCTTTTTCTCTTTACCGCGGTGCCAGCAGTAGTTGTTGGAAGAGGTTTTCGTGGAGTATTGCTAAATGGAAAATATGGAGAATCTGGGCTGAACGTTTCCGGGCCAGATGCAAAATTATTACCATATGCCTGAAACAACATTTAAATATCTTCTAATATTTTTGTTAAAAATACTACAAAATTAATAAAAAAATCATTAACCATTTGATGAATATTTTTACTTCATCATTATGAATATTTCCATAAATTAATATTATTAATTGTTTATAATTTATTATGAAGAATGTACGGACGTTTTCCTTTTTCGCAAAAATGATACCTTGCCCTTTTTGGCCAGATTTAAAAAAAGATTCCCTTCTTGTCCCAACCAAAAAGTGTTGTATTTCCAACAAAATATTTACTAATTTATATTTTGTTGCAGATATACATATTTTTTAGTATCTTTCATATTTGCTACTAAATGTTTCACAAGATTGTTAATTTTGAAAAATGCAAAACAAAAATAAAAATATAAAATAAGGGCAAATAGGGGAGGAAGCACTTTGCTTAACAGACAGGATATTCTTGGGTTGATGTATTGCATATGAAAACACAATTTTCAGCAGCTTTGGTGTAAGTATAACTATTACTGCTAATTATATATTTAGACATTTAGTACACCATAAGAACACAACTAGCAATAAATGCAGATTTTTGAAAATTTTATCTATTCAACGTACATAGGTATTCTGTGAAAATGCGAGTATAGTTAGTACACTTTATACTGAAATAATCAATGTTGTTGAAAAACTTTATATAGTTATATAAACCCATAAAACAAAATTGTAATGACCAATAGAGTATAACATACGTTTAACCTTACAGTATTAAATTGACAGATTTTAAAACCCACAATTGTCCATTTTAGGATTTAAGAACCTCAAAATCTAAAATGCCAATAAATAGTTCAAAGTCGACGAAAAATATTATAATGTTATAATTAATATCTATAGTTTTAAATTACATACCTATTCAGTATAAATTTCCAGATTTAAAAATCATTATTTTTTGAATTATGAAGATATAATAAAAGTTGATTTGGACGGAATTGTGTTTTTACGTCATTTTTGGTAGTTTTCCAACAAACACGTAATAATCATTATTAGAAAATTTATAAGTACTTAAATTATAAATAAAACCCGTAATATTTTTCGAAAATATCTACAAATCAAAAAATGACTCTTTTAAATACCATTCTGATCAAATTTGTTACTAGAAAATGAGGCCAAATAATTGATTGGGTTATCTGGTAAAAAAATTGTCTCCAGAAAAAAACAAAATTCAAAAAAATCAACAATCATGGTAAAAATATTAACTCCCTCATTAGCTCCGCTCAGAATCTAAAATATAGAACTTGAAAAGAACCTATAACCGTTTATTTGAATGTTAAATATTTTTATACTATGTGTCATTTATTAACATAAATGAGAGACTTGAGATCATATTACTAACTTAAAAACGGAAAGTTACTAATTTTAACAATAATTTTTAGTTTTTTTTTTTTTTCATTAAAATAAAAAAAATATGGTATAAAATATACCTATCTGTAATAAAAGTTGGATTATTTTAAGATTTATTATATATTTTATTGGAAATACAATATTATTTTAGGTTTAATCAAAATGGTGTGGATTTGCTATTTTCAGATTTTTTAAATTTAGGATTTTAGCGGAAATAAGTCCAAAAATGAATTAATTTATATTTTGATAAGACTATTAAATAAAAACCATACTAATTTATTTTTAGAACTATGACGATGTATGATATAAATATATATATACACACTTATGTTTATTGGGGATTGCAAAAAAACCATTTCTTTTTTACCAAAACATAACCCAATATATTGTCAATTGTACCTTCTGATCGATCTATGGGTAGTAATGCGATATAATTTTTTAAAAACAGATTTGAATTCGTTATTATGTAGAATACTTTTACATAATTTTTGATGTCAATGTAATACGTCCATGATTTTTAAGTACAAAATTCCTCCTAGTAATCATAGTCAAATTTAAACAAAAAATAAAGATGAAAATATTTACCATGCCACAGCGTAAAAATATTTAGACTAAAACATATTTTTATAATTTGAGAATTTGACGGTTTTTCATTACTTTTTGAGTATTTAAAAATCATGAGCTATCGAATAGTTATATATGATCAAATGGTACTTTTTTGATAACAACTTTTGAATAGTTCGGTAAACTAATATATTAGTTGTAGTAACTAAAATATTTGATAATTGTATTATGTAAATTAACCACAGATAACAGGATCTGTGTATAAAACTATCAATCTTACTATCTAATAGTTTATCCATAATTATTAAGTATCAACCGAATAGTTTGATAGTTGATAGTAACAATACTTGTGAATTACATTAAAAATATATTAAAAAGATAAGGAATTCAAATCTGTTTTGAAAACTTTTTTCGCAATACTAAGTTGATCAATACGAATAACAAAAATTAAAGAATACATACTAGTAATTAGCAAAAAAATCCCTTTATACATGCAGTACACAACAGTAGTAAAGAATGCGAGAATATATTTTACGATAATGATAATGCACTTTATAATAAATATATACTGATAACAACACGAAACATATTATATAATAATAATAATAATAATAATAATAATAATAATAATAATAATAATAATAATAATATTATAATATTATATAATACTCATAAACTATTAATATACATAAATATACTTACCATCCCATTTTCAATATTATATGGAGGCTGGAATCCAGATTTTTCTGAAACAGAAACAGTATTATGATAGTTGATATCTAAAATTAATTTAATAAACTTATATAGACATTCTCAACTCTAAAATGTATACAAATACATAACATATTATATTGGTAGTTAGTATAGCTTTAGTAGGTACATTTTAAACATACCTATAGGTAGTTTGATAAAATTATAAAATTTCAGTTTTCAAATTATGTACTAATAAATAATGTTCTTACACATAGATTCCCAAAATTGTTTTTATTGTAAAAACTCAAGAGTCTTTCGTTTTGATTTTAGTAGTACCTATTTGGTATGAAACTTTGTAAAAATGAAAACTGAAGAGTCGAGTTTTTAAATTTAGTCTAAAATCTAGAATAAGAGTAGGTGCTATGCTTTACATTATTAATTTTATTTTTATAATTTAATAGGAACGTGTCACATGTTAAAGTACAAAGATTCGACCTCAAGTCAGAATCAGAGCCTAAATTACTAAGTGTAAGATGGAATAAGGTAACCATAAAAATAAGTGATTGGTGGGATACACCTATAAACATATTATGTATAAAATTACCAGCATTTTAATTAAGTCCTGAATGTTTTGAAAATTAGTACGGTATTTAATTATAATTAATAACCAGTGTTTCATTGAATATTTCTTAAACTATAAAAAAGTAATTCTTGGTTAAATTCCCATTTTATCACATATTTTATTTTAACAGTGATTTTTACATTATAAGTATATTTTTTGACACCTATTGGATCATAATAATTATAAAGTTTTATATATATATATAATATAACTGTAAAATTGAATGATTAATATTGTAAAAAAATTAATTTTCTAATAAATTAATATAGAAACCTACCTATAATACTATATATATATATATATATTTAGGTAGGTACCTATATTAATTTATTATATATATCATAATTTGTAGAACCACTCAAAATAAAATAGGTATTACATACGTAGTACAAATATTCCACATTTTTTATTTCTCTTGTTCAAAATACAACAATAAATAAGACAGAACCAATTTTCTGTTCACCAGATATTTTCGGTAGTACAATTGTTGGGTCTCAGATTTTTCAAAAAAACCTACAGGCTTTTTGAAGTATTATATAAGTAGGTACACTAGTTGGGACACAAGTTTTTCGCATAGTACATTACTCAACCTCATTACTCGAATAAAAAAAACAAAAAAAAAAAACATGCCATCTGTGATCTATATCTGTGAACACAGATATATAGTTTAAAAGGTTTTTGCCAATTTTGGAAAGATTTTAAAATTTTCACTTGTGACAAGTGTTTGTAAAAGTGTACCTATATATTAATATTATATATATATAAATATGTATATGATATTAATTTTATATATAATTCGAATCAATTCTCTAGTCTAAACAATATTATCAGTAATTTTATCGTTCTACACGCGATATATTAAACTATCGTCAGGGACATATTTAGAATAAGTTGAATGGAATCTGTACTCCCCCAACCCGATTTTTTTAAAAGGTAATTTATTATAAACATTAAATAAAATACTTTATATTTATTAATGTTTGCTGGACTTCTGTAAATTTACAACACATCTCCCGTAAAAAAAAAAATTATTTATGATTATGTATAGACGTACTGATTTACCCATTTGAAGTATTGTCTCGTTTTTATTCATATTACTTTACGAGTATACAATAATAACAGAAATTTGTAGAACTTGTGACCCACCTATGGAGTGTACTACCGAAAAAACTGGTACCCAACTAAAATATATCGGGGATGCAAGGTTGTATATACAATCTGAAATAAGCAGAAAAAATTTACATAAATTTATCTTTAGTGATAAAATGTACTCTCTAAATTTAATTTGGTAATAGGTTAAATTATAAATTATAATCTTAATCTAAACACACAATCAAATCAACAGCGATTCAGTATCACGTAACGTTTAATTTCTCTCGGTATCTACATTGTACAATAACATAGTAATTACATATTTTATAGTCGTATTTTACACTTAAGAGGACGCTATTTACGAATTTGTCCTCTAACAGATAATTTAGCAAAATCACATACGTACTACACAGAATTGAAATTTTGGTATTTAGTCTAAATTTAGAGTTTAAATACAAAATGTAAAGAGAAGAATATTTTCGAGTGAACCTTATAAGTTTTTTTGTAAAATATTGTCTGACGACAAAATTAAAGTTAATCAAAAATATAAAAAACTAAAAATCCCGTAACTTTTTTTTCAGACAATATTTTACAAAAATCGAAGGAGATTCACTCTAAATTATTCTTATTCAATTTGATTAGGTATAGGTATTTAAGCTCCAAATTTAACCAAAACGCCATAATTTCAATTATGCGTCGTATAATTTTGTTAAATTGCCAAATTAGATAGACAGAGATAACAAAATGCACCCGCATTTACTGTCTCCGTTTAATCAACTGAAAATATAGGAGTTTTACGAGTGTCATTATCACAACTTTGTCATTTCTAATATTTGAGTAAATTTACCTATTACCAAATTTATAGACGAGATGATTACCTATGCTGTAGAGTAGTTTTTTTCAGAATTTAAATTTTGTACATAAATATATCTATTTTTAAATCCCAATAATTTCGGAAAAATACGACACTACGGCATAGACAGTGACCTCATCTATAAATTTGGTGATAGTAAATTTATTCTAATATAAAAATTACAAAGTTGTAATATGAATGCCTAACGTGAAAAAGTTGATGAATACTGATCGAACTACTGATATGGATTCGAAAAACCGATTTTAAATCATCGTAGAAATTTGATTTTCACTCGAATTTTTATGACTTTCCTAATTTTATTTTTTCCTTGTTCTCCAAAATTTAGGTAGGTACTAGTATTGATAATAAATTATAATATTTAATATATAATCAATAGTACTATGATCATTTTTTTAAAATTCATTTTGATGGAATTTGCGGACATAAAGTCGAAATTTAAGATAAACCACGAATTCAGTACTATTTACAGAATCTTTGGCGGATCGGTCGGTCTATTCGTTTGTTAAGAATAAGATACAATTACTCATGTTGCGTGTGTGATAGACTCAAGGTAATACAATTTATGTTTCAATCATAGTATAATAAGTATCTAATAGAAATTATCTAAAACTATATAATATATATAAAATTAGTTAACTTTAGTATTATAAGTACCATTTATTATAAAATACATACCTACCTATTATATAATATATATTTATAATATAATACCTACTCCGGTACTCTTATGTACGTCGTACCAGTATTTTGTATATGTATAATTACCTGTATACCTGTGCTTAAAATTGTTTGAAAATAGATAAACAACTAAAAAAGTCATAATATAATGAACATAAAATATTGTTAAAAAATGTAAAAATTAAAAAGGATCTACGATTTAAAATAGGTGTCTTTAATTGATTCCCATACCTACCTAAAAATCAACTAGATCAACCAAATTAGTTTTTTAGAATTAATTTCCATAGATTGATTTTCATTAGGTATTTTATATTTAATATCTTGATATCAAGTTCATTTTCAGATAATATCTATAATTTACATAGGTACTATTAGTACTTTACCCCTATACAATATTATAGTGTCGTAATAAGGGGGCTAATTGAGTAATTTTCTTTGGGCAGCACCATTTTTATGAGTCATGAAATAATCATTTTTTTCATTCATTAACTTTATTTGTAATTAAAATTATTTATTATTTGTGTGCACAACAAATATAGGTACGAGTATAGGTACATGTACCTAGGACTACTAAATCCTAAATACACCACTGCCCAACTTAAACGATAGGTGATTAATAGGACGTGATACCGTATTTGTTAGAATTAGAATTAAAATATCTACCTATTAAAAATTTTTAAAAGGAGAATATTTTCTAGAAAATGACATATTTTAATAAAATATAATTTGACAAAAAAGTTATAGCAATTAAAAAAATAAAAAAAGTTAAAATGCTATAACTTTTTTGTTGAACAATATTTTACAAAAAGGATAATAAGTCATTTTCTATAGAATATCCTCCTTTTCAATATTAGTAATAGGTGTACCTATTGCCTCTTATTATTTCTAATTTTAATGTATCCACCACATACATTATTTTATGTAGCATCAATTTTACTATATTGTCCATTAGTTAAACAGAGATAACAAGATGCTACACCCGCATTTACTGTTTTCGTCTAAACAACTGAAAATATATAGGAAATTACATTTGTGATTACTACCACAACTTTGTAACTTTTAATATTAGAGTAAATTTACCTATTACAAAATGTATGACGAAATTATTATCTATGCTGTAGAGTAGTTTTTTTCGAAATTTAAATTTTATAAATAAATATAAACTATTTTTAAATCCCAATAATTTAAATAGATATATATCTCAACAATTTCGGAAAAAAGACGACACTACGGTATATAGACAGTGACCTCATCTATAAATTAGGTGATAGTAAATTTATTCTAATATTAAAAATTACAAAGTTGTAATATGAATGCCGAACGTGAAATTTTTATAGTTGGTTAGAAAGAGACAGAAAATGTGGGTATCCTCTAAATAATTTATCTGAACGCAATTTTATATCAACTGCACGAATAATCGCTCAAAATCAAAGAGCCTGTTTAGAATTTTAATTATTTTTTATACCTACATAAAATATGCGAATTTTACACGTTTATCTAGAAATATGTATTATTGATTGACCCGAAAACCCCAAACAAGAGTATTAGTACATAGAAGAGTGGAGAGGCTTAGTCCCCCCAGCACCCCCCCCCCAAAAAAAAACAAATTATATTTTAGATAACTCTACAAAAAATAGATGCTTTGAAAATATTCTATGCCTACCTACTTATTGAAATTTATTTTCAAAATGTGAACCCACCAAAAATTTTAGTCAAATAACAAATAAATAATAAATGCAAAATGGACAATAAAGGGAAAAATTGGGAACGTAATTCAATATTTATAGTCAAATCAACATTCCAATAAATTGGTTCCCGATATTTTGTAGGTAAAATCAACATCAAAATTGATTCTCAAATAATATATAAGTGGGTCTTTATACTACAATGTACCTACATATATGACATTATAGTTTCTATATAAATAATAATTAAAATCTAGCAATAATATTTTTATTATTACCTACCTACAATTATTATATTATAGATTGCCAGAAGGTAGATATAATTACGACATGTACCTATTTATTTTAATTTAAAAAAAAAATCTCAAAAATGTTTAATAAAAACAACAATAAAATAATTTTTGACTATATAGACTATATTTAACCTATACATAATATATAGTAAACATGTGTGATTAATGAAAAGGAATACCAAAATTTGGTGCCCGGTTTAAATCGAATATAGGTACCTATACACAAATTATTATTTTTTAATAATATAGGAAACAATGTGACTTTTGCACAATATAATAATAATAATACGATTCGAAATGAACCAATAATTCTGATCTACGTATAACATTTCGAGAACGCACTGGCTACCATTCGGACGTTTAGGAACGAGAATTCAGATATATCTATAATAGGTACCTAATGTTGAAACAAAGTAAAATTATGGGGACCTACACATTTTTCCGTTCGTTTCTAAAATAAAAATTTTTATTTATCAAGATTCAAAATAGATATAAAATTGTACTGAGGTATGTATATTTGCAATAAAAATAACCGTCTTTTAAATTTATATTGATTTCTTTTTTTTTTATAATACAAGATTTACGAGTACAAAACATAATATTTTAATATAATAAATAGATATAGGTAGTAGGTATTATACCTATAACAAAATGGTAGATGGTATTTAGGTAAGTATATATAAATAAAATATTTCAACCTTATAAATTTAAACAAATATACGAGTATGTCTTAAGACTAAAAATAATGATTAAGTATCTACCTACGTAAATCATTTTTTTTTTTTTTTTGTTTAGATCTACGCATAGACGTACATAGGTAAGTATAAGTACATGATACATATGTACGTATATTACATATATATATATATATACCTCTATATATAATGCATGACGCGTATGATTATCATTTACAACAGTGTAGATTTAAATTTGAAACAAAAATAATCATCATATGCATTAATTGCATTAATATAAATATTATAGTATGCACGTACAAAAGTGCGAATCCAAAGTTCGTTCTCGGGAAAATGAAGGACATAAACAAATCGAAACATATCCCGTTTGCAATTATAGACACTACCTACATTACAGACGCGCAGACCGTTGCGTTTATGTGGGAAGAGTAATTAACGAGTAATGGGCTTTTTTCTCATATAGGAACGTTCGCCAAACATTGTAAAGTGTTCGAACGTCAAAACGAGTGCCGGAAAGCTTTTGGACGCGCGTTCCGTGGGATTCCACTTGGGTCCGTCGTGGCGGACAAAAACGAAAACAGCAGCTGCATCTCTTACCTGGTTGTTTATTCGCGATCTTGTTGAAGCAGTTCTGGAACACTTCGTACAAATGCATCGGTTCATCGTCACTTGTCGCCATTTTGAGTATCATCAATTGTACAAGTGCATTTAGATTGTAAATACGCTACGAACTATTACAGATTGCGGCGGAACGGACCTACAAATACGATAGTATCGGGATACATGGTGCCCCTACGCGGAAAGCGTCAGATCATATCACGGTGCAAAAAAACACAAAACCCTCGACGAAAGCGATGTCCCTTCTACACACTGCAGTAGTTAGTACTGATGCCTGGTGGGCGGGCGATGGGTGAACGTGTGGAAAATCGTACGTGGCGCGGTGGTGAAGGGAGAGGAGGAAGCTCCCCTCCGCGCGCGAAGGCAACCCTTCCACACCGACAAAATAACGCAGTACAGCCAACCTACCGTGTACGGCATTAGAACCCGGTTTACACCCAACGGACAGAGTTATCTTTCGTCGGGCGACACTGCGACGCCCGACACGCGCAATCCGGCGGAAATCGACAATGATCTATTATTATTTGTTATTATTATAGATAGGTACCTACTGTGAATACCTAATAATAAATTATTGTTTAACGTAATAATTATTAATTGGCCGTGGACGGAAGTTCTGCGAAACTTTTGGAATACTCATGATGAAAATTTATACCTAATATTATAATTTATTGTATAGGTAGATACTAAATACCTACACGGGCCGGGCCTGAAAAATATTTATCGGACTCGAGATTTTCAAAATAGAAACATTTTCGACTTTCGGGCCGGGCCTGGCTTTTTAATTATAAAAAATAAAATAAAATAAAATACTCGGGTTGGGCTATTTTATACGAGACAATGTTTGGGCTTTTTAAAACAATTAAATATTCGGCCGGGTTGGGCTGTTTAGATTCATAACAAGTGAGGGGGCGTCATTTCAGTGTTTTTCTGGGTGTACGAGTTTTTTATGCAACCAATTTTAACATTTCACAGGGCGATTAAAAAAAATAATATAACACATTTTTCAAAATTAAAATATTTTAATTATTGAGTTATTTATATTATGTGACAGAACTATCTACTTATTGAAATATAATAGGTATTACAGATATACTATACCGTTCATGAACGTACATTCATGCGTTCAAGTTCATTTTTTGTGAACACTCGAACGCCACTCGTTTCTGCCAAATAGAACGTGAACGTGAACAACATTCATATTTTTAAGGAATTTTAGAGATTTTTAAGAAGTTCAAATTAAATTAAAATAGATTTCTATTTCATTATAAACCCTATTAGATTTAAATATAATTAAAGGTATATAAATACAGTACATAGTAAATAACATATTAGGCGGCCGTAGAATATCTGATCGATCTAAATGAGAAAAAGATCCAATATGGGATTAACGACGTAGTGGAAAATTCCCGAATATTTCTTTAATGACATTAACTACCGCTAAGAAAGGATTTTTTGAAATTGGACCTTTAAGGGGAAAAGGGGAGGGGTGGCCAATTATTATTCAACGACCAGCCCAAACTACTCGTTCGAGAAATTTGACATTTTTAGAAAATATTCTTTTAATAACATGGGTATACGTACAGAAAGGATTTCTTAAAATTCAACGTATAAGGGGAAAAAAGGTAGGGACGTCAATTATTATTCAATGCCTAGCACAAACTACTGTCCGTAAAAAATATTAATTAAATTGTAAAACTATTAGTTGGCGAACTGTGAAGCTGAGTACCTACTTATATATAAGTATATAACTACAAATATAATATATATATAGGTACCTACTATGGATATAATACTAAATATATAAATACTAACATATTTAACTTACAATATTATATAATATTAAATAATAAATGTTTGTTAATTATTCATTTTAATTTAAATATTTGTTTCTTAATAATTATAAACATTGAATAATGATTGTACATTAAATATTTATATTTAAATATTAGTTAAATAATTACTCAATATTTAATTTTAAATCAAAAACTAAAATTAGTTTAAAAATAAAATATCTATTATTTAATATTATACATTGCAGGGAATTGTTACCTGGGAGTGACCTACCAATGCTCTATAATGTGCCGCCATAAAATATAATTGCGCCGACCAATTTTCGTAGTTATAGTTAGAAAAAAAAAGTCGTTGATCTTTTTTTTTTGCTTATTTACGTTTTTTAGCATAGCATTAGAATGTGAAAAATGGCTCAATGAAATGTTAAAATTGGCCTGCCTAAAATCTCGCACACCCGAAAAAATACTGAAATGACGCCCCTGATCGTACTATATAGGTAGGTAGGTACTCAAGTGAATCAGAATTGAAATCTGCGACAGCACGAGTTACCGCAGTGTTAGATGCTTTGTTGGTTAGTCTTGTCACAATCCAAAATATTATTCAGTGATAGCCGATAGGTATATTGATATATAAATATATTATACGCTCGTGCGAAATTCTTCATAATAACTCAATCGGATATTCCCCCTGAAACTGACATTAATATACTTATATAAGTTAATTTTCAAATTGATCTCAAAATTGTGTTTAGTTTGTTCGATCTTTTGCACTAAATACCCGACCTAAGCCGGGTTTTTTTTTTTAAATAAAACATTTTTGGATCAAGATGGAAAATTTTCGAGATTTTTTTTGTTCAAAACGGGATGAGCTTTCTTAAAGTGAAAAGTGTACGTTTAAAGTCGGTGCAAATTTCGAAATATTATTTTCGAGTCGAACTTTTATGAAAAGTTCTTGTGTTGGGACGAACCGGACCGGAAATTCATTAGAAGTGATCACAGTTATTTTTCTATTAAAGTTTAAATGCTACCTAAATTGTATTATAAATGTAAACCATTTAAGAACAATTTCCAAATTGTAAAATTTTTATATTGTGATATAATATTAATATATTTCAATAAAACGTGGAAAAAAAACACGAAAAAGTAATCGAGCAGAAAAATAATTACCTACCTACCTACTTATTATTAGTGTTTGGAGGTACAAATTGAATAAATATAAAATTACAATTAAACATCTACATTTACATTCATACATAAATAAGTATAGGCAAGTTATAAGTAATTATATTAATAAGTGTACCTACTGCTATATACCTACTACCCATAAATTACAATAGGTATCTCTAGCTATCTATATATATAATATCAAATAGGTACCTATGTAATTATAATTATGTATTTATGTCTATTATGAACCAAATTGTTATAGGTTCTAAAATCACATAAGTATAATCGTATAGATTACTACGTAGGTACTCGATTTTAGTATTTACTATAAAACGAAAAAAAATTTCTAATAATTTAACATTTATAGCCATTTATTAATTAATTTGTATTTAATCAATTATTTATAGCCGCATAGGTATAACGCGATTCCAAAACCAGATTTAATAACTACATTTTCCAATTTACAAGATTTTAGTATGATCCTCTGTAGTATATCTATAGGGTGCGTTCCACTTGGACGCTTACGCGCTCAAAGCGTTCACGCTTACGAACCGTATCGTTCTACTTGGAAACAAACGCTTACAATCGTTTTGCTTACCATTCCAAGTGGAACGCTGTGTGAGCGCTCGTAAGCGTTTAGAACGTGTTTTCAAAAATAAAATTGATAACCATATTGATAACAATTAATAAAAAAAAATTATATTTATAATTATTTTTGCCAGTCAAAAAAACTCCAATATTTTTAACCACACTAATAATTTATTATAATAATAATAACACTGACAGTCCTGTCTGAAAAATGTATATTTTTTTAATTAAATTTCTTTCACTTTTAATAACAAAAGATTTACCTACCTTGAAAATAAAGACAGAGGATTATAATCGGTTTAGTACCTATGTCCAGAGACGGATTGGGATTCAAATTGGGAAAATTCAATTTAGATGGCCCATATATTATATACCTACCTATATAAAATATATTATAGAAGCCTACCTTGAAATCTCCTGGCGTCCCACCGGCCCAATCCGTGCTGCCTATGTCTATATATATTTTTAAATCTTACATACCTAACTATTATATATAATTTTAAAAGGCACATCAGACACGACAAATGTTAGTATACATTTATAGGTACCTATTTTGTTATATTGAATAGGTATGTATATTATACTACTATATGACAGAATATTATTTTATTTACCATTTGCTAATATGAACTAGGTACGAGTTTTTCTTGAGTTTTAATTTTTTATATTGACTATGTATCTATATATATACTAAGGTTATACACCTTATACATTAAAAATGACAGTAATATAAAACCAAATAAAACTTCAAATATAAAATGAAAATATTAACATACTTGAAAATATATTAACATACATATCATTAAATGACATGGAAAAAACATCAAATAAAATATAATATAGAAAAAAACAAGTACCATTGAAAACATTGAAAAATCATGAAGCGAGGAATGTTGGTATTGGTTTTACAATGATGTATATTTTGTTATGTAGATACCCAATTTTCTACAAGAAATTGTATGTTATTTACCCATTTTCCAGTATTAAATTAGATATAATTGGTACTTTAATGAGGTTATTTTTCAACTATATACCTATTCCAATTAAATAGAAAAATTAGATAACTTCAAATATTCAAAAATTAAAAAAAAAAATGTTTAATTTAGTTTCAGTGAAAATGATTTAGCATTTATAAAAATTCAAATTAAATTTAGTGCAATTACAAATTTAGAAGATACTGAATTAACTTTACTATAATCCATAGAAATTGTAAAAAATATAATTTCAGAATAATTATCAAATATACCCAGTGACAAAGGTTCTGTCATAAAAACTAAAATATTCCAACTGTATAACAAAAATAAAGGAATTCAAGCAGGGGCGTCATTTGGGGGAGGGGGAGTTAGGGTATGCAATGGCACCACCACTAATTTAAAAATGGCCTGCCAATGTTCTAATGCGCCGCCATAGAATATATAATTGCGCCGACCAAATTTTTTCGTAATATAGAAGAAAAAGTCGAAGCCCTTTTTTTTTGTTTATTTACGTTTAAAATGGCCTGGTGAAATATTAAAATTGGCCTGCCTAAAAACCCGCACACCTGAAAAAAAAACTGAAATGACGCCCCTGAATTCAAGTATTAGAACAAATTGGACTAATTTTATCAGGAAATAATGAAATCCAACCTTCACAAAACTTCACTCCTATTCTGTTGCCAATATTAGGTATGTGCCACTGACATCAGTGGATGTGGAAAAATATATTATTGCCAACTCATATTATAAAAATTAAGTTTAATATTATATCTATATATTAAATGTTTTTCTAATTAATTAAAATATATTTGTATTTGTTTAAATGGGTTTTTTTTGTGTATGGTTTCTTTATTATTATTTTATTTTTTGTTTAACCAAAAAAATAGTTTGTATAATAGTTTAATCTTTTTGTATATTTTTATATTTAGGTAAAAACCTTGTTATGTTTTTAATATTTAATACTGCTTTAAAAAAAACAAAATAAAATAATTAGGCCTACTTTATTGAATTCTAATCGAAAATATCAACAATAAATTGATATTTACCAAAGAAATAGTGAGTAATACATAATAATTTGTTTAATGCTTATTGTTTTATTGTTAACTAAATAATTTATTTTTGTTTGACTGAATTATGTTTAAAAAAAGACTGCTTAAACCAATATAAATATATAGTATATTATTTCACGACTTAAAAAGAGTACCTATTTATTTTTACATTTTTCACTTGATTTGAAACTAAAAAATACTGATGAAAAAAATAATTGAATTTAAATATAGAGTATATTAGGTGTATATTTCAAGTTTTTTTGATGCATATTGTTTTAAGCATTTTTAATGCATACAAATCTAGACCTTAAATTATTATAATATTGGTATAGTTAAAAATATTGAAGTTTTTAAAACTTTTTAGACTGACAATATTATTATTATTACTAAAATTGATTTGTAAAAAAATTAAATAAATAAATTGATTACTGATCGTTTTTTTCCGATTATTGTGATAAATTGATAAGATATCGCAAACGCTTACGCTGCACTACCGATTTGGTTTAAGCGTTTGTGAGCGCGGAAGGATGACGTAGCGCTCAGGTTCAGTGACGTCACTGTTGTAGTGTGAGTGCTTACAAATGTCAGGCGGAACGCGACGTGAGCGCTCATGAACGTTTAAAGCATTATAAGCGTCCAAGTGGAACGCGCTACTACTAACTCCCTAACAACACAGAGCCTCCCGCGGGAGTCGACTGTTTAGTTCCCAATTAATGCCTAGCCGGAACTTCCTATCGGGAAGGAATTAGACCCTTCCGGGACTCCCGTTTGGAGCCCAATTGATACCTATCAAGAACTTCCCGACAGGATGCATTTCAACCTTTTCGGGTAGTTCCCATTCAGTTCCCAATTAATGCCTATCAGAAACTTCCTCATAGGATGCATATTATATTATGACAAGATCGTAACCGGAAAACATTACAGGATGGAGGGGGAGGGTTATGTCATCAATATTTTTATTCATATCAAAAATATAACGCGTATTTATTTTTAATATGATTATGCAAAAAAAATCGTTGGGGAAATAATTCGGAGGGGGGATATGTGATCAATGTATTTATTCGTATAAAAAAATATACGTTAAAAGGTGTAGGTTTTTTGGGGGGAGCATTATTTATAATATTGTCTAAAAAAACGTAAATCAGCATAAAAAAAAGTCATCAACTTTTCATAAAATCAATCATCATAAGATAATTTTGAAACTCATTTATTTTATAATATCAATAATAATATATAATATTATAAGAAAATAGTTTCATTTTTGGGGGCTATGAATAATGTTTTTTTGAGGGGGTGCTAAGTTCAAAAAGCCCCCTAGTTTCGCTTATGATTATTAATATATATGATTAGGTATGTCATATTTACCTTTATATATGACTACTAAAAAGTCAATTTTATATCTGGCCCGCAATCATTGTAAGTCTCAAAAATTGGCCCTCTATAGTTTGGTACTTTGTGTTGCCCATCCCTGCTCTATATCATCTTTCCTCAACCTTTTTAGTGTCACGACCCCCAAAATGGGTATAAAATATGGTCAATAACTTCGCGACCCCCCTATCTATATTAAGTACAAATATGAACAGTAAAAATATATTATTAACCAAACGAAATATACCATTTCGAATAATATCAATTTATAAATAGGTACCATGTGTAGTAATTTAAACTTGTCACAGGTAAACGTTATGTTTCAGGTCGTTGGGAGAGCCATTGGCAATGTAGCACCCGTATTTATTGATGAGATATCTACATTTAATTGACAGATTATTATTGTTGTGATTTTTTTTTTTTTTTGTTCGATAAACAGTTTTAAATAAAAAGGTTTATTTTGTAAATCAGCGTTTTCTTATTTTTGATCTATGCTACCCCTAATCAAGGACAAGGTAATCGCGACCTCATACATGAGTATGTATATTATACATACTCATAGTCATATATACATATATTATGTTTTGTATGTACCTATACGAATAAAATAAACAGCTGTTGCATGGAATAAATAAATGTATACTATACAGCTGATTAATACGACCCACCGCACATCATCATTACCCATATGTTTCTTTAAATTAAATTAACTATCACAGAGGGCACAATTTGGAGTTGGGATAACTCGCCCTCAAGCTAGGACAAGGTTATAAAAGACCTGCGCCCACTCAACGCGAGTGTTCTTTTTCTTGCTTACTGAAGGTACACTGACACTGCTTATACACATGGTTGCTGACGGTACCTCGGATTGTGTGTATATACATGTAAGATAGTTATACAGCTTACAGGAAGTAATGAACTGGGCATTTTTGGGCAAATTTCACGCATGTTATAAACCACAAATACAGTTCGCATTATAACAGACGTTGAACCCACTTCTTTCTTTTATTTTATATTTCCCTTCATTAATCGGAGTGTCGCCATTACTACGCTGCATATTATATTATAATATTTATATTGTTATATTTTTTATACCTATACATCTACTTTCCTACCATGTAACTAGTTAACTTAACTTATTAAACTTAAATATTTCATTTTGATTTGTTGCGTGTTTGACTCGAGGAAAGGCTGCCTTAAAAGTTTTACCTTATCCTTGGTTACATGTTTCAGTTTATTTAATATCACACAAATTTATAAGAATACGAGCGTACATCTTCTATAAAGTAATATATGCACGTAAAATAGTGACAACTTGCTAACCTCACGACCCTCCAGACAGGGTCGGATCTAGGGGGGGGCGAACCGGGGCACTTGTCCCGGGCGCCATTATGATGAGGCGCAAAATGTAAAGATATTTAAACTTTTCGTCCCGCTTTTGGAAGTGGGGTCCCACTGATTACTTTTAATTTTTAATAGAAATTGACGAATGACCTTTTTTTTTTTTTTTGCTTAAGGGGCGTTACAATTATTTTTTTTACCCCGGGCGATAAATTCTCTAGATCCGGCACTGCCCCCAGAGTCTAAATTACATTAATTTGAACGTGTTTTTTACGAACGTCGAGCGATCTTCATCTACACAAGGTTAATACTTAGTACCTACATTCAATTATAATAAAATTGTTATTGGACGAAAACACACGCAGGTACATAATATAATAAGGGTCAGTATTCACTACAATACATTTCCGATACAACTATACTTAGGTACCGTTACACGCGTCCTTTTTAATATAATAAAATACATTTCATTCACAAATAAAATATTATATAAATAAACAATATCTATTGAAAAACATATTCGTTCTTAAAACTCGTAAATCATTTTATACACATAAATTATATTTTATTCCACTGATTAATTCGTCTTGGTATTGGTTTGACTCGAGGAAAGGTTGCCTTAAAGGGTTTACCTTATCCTTGGTTGCTAATATCATATCAGATATATTTTTTATCTATTTATTATAGATATATTATTATATATATTTATTTATTTATATTTATAAATGTTATAATTCGAAATATTATTTTAAACTCATGTCTATAGTATATTTATGTGAATATTCTCGTATTTCATAGTAGGTACCTAGGTACTTAATTTTTTACGTAAATATAAACCTTTCACCGAGTACGTATATAGGAACTACATGTTATAACGCGTAATTATATGAGACTTTACATACAATTAAACTACAACTATATTTTAATAATAACCTCCCCTACGAAATTCTCCCTCTTTTCGTTACATCACATATTAGCACCCAACGCGGAGTTCCTATTTCCTCCCCCCCCCTATTTTCGTTATATTACAATTATAATAGAAAATAACCGTGCTATTAGATATTTACTGTGCTTAATGCAAATAATATACAAGTATACCTATATACGAGTAAAACTTTCAGTATAGGTATCTATCAATATGAGATATGGCAGTGGTTTAAGGCGTACGATTCCAATCAAAAAGTTCTATCCCCGGTCCAGAAGTAGAAAATTGTTGCATATTTTCAAAAATTTCCTGTCTTGGAAGGCATCCATCCATCTTCTCAGATGAGGCTCCTCCCTCAGTCAGTCATTAGCTAATTTTTTTTTTAATTTTTGTAATTTTATAATTTTAATTAGTCCCTAAATATGGTTCCTACAGGTGGGCAGTCTTGTGGACAGTCTCAACTCGAACATCCAGAAGCCAGCAGACCGCCTAAGACCTTCCCAGACCAGTCCGAGATCTAAACAGGAAATTCCTATTAGTCTCACGATCCCAATGCACCATTCTAAGACCTTCCTGAGAGGGTCTACGTGCTGTTAGGACTATGATTACCTACTACTGCCAAGAGCCCAAGACTATTTTATGCAATACTATAATGAATATATTATAATATAAAGATACTCATAAATATAAATTATTATTATAGTTATGGTAATATCATTTAATTAATTTAAAATTTTAGGTGTATAATAATTAATAATTATACATTATATTATTAGAAAAAAACAAAAATTCCGACACATCAGTAAGTACATTAAAGTAACATTTTTAGTAATGGTATTTTATATTATCTGTATAGGTACTCATTGACAGAAATTGACTTTTATAAAGAACAAACGTAGTTTTGATATTTTGGGTTTTTTTTCCTGTTACCATATTCAAATCTATATTAAATATACACAGGTCTATTATAACCTTTTCAAAAATGATAATAAAAACAGTTTTCTGAATTACATATAAAATTAAGTCTTTGAGATCAAAAAATGGTGTATTGAACATTTTCGTGTCTTTTTTAGTTTTCTAAAACGAATTTTTAATTGTTGGAAAAATCGAAAATGATCTTTTTAATACAAATACCTAAGATAAATGTCTATAAATGATGTTAGAAAAATGAAAATGCATGTCATAAAAATATGTACTAAATATTAGGTAGGTATTAGGTAGTTATAATATATACTCCGGGCACGTTAAGAGTGTACCCCGATTTAAAAATATTGAATAGTTTAAAATTCAAGATTCTGTGCAATTGATTTTAAATATTTCAATGCATTTTTATTGTTATACTGTTCAACTATTGTTAGTAATCGTTCATCATGGGCATCATATTTTTTTCTTCTTTTTGGATTTCTTTGACCTGATAGACACTGTTCCATTTTAACCTACAAATAAGTAAATTAATTATGAATTATGATATTATATTATTTAATTATGTAATATGTATTTTTTTATATACATTCATATTATACCTCTTGCAATGACTGTTTTAAAAATGTTCAATTTCCATATGGAAACATGATTAGCTCCAATTTATATATAACTATTACTATATTTATGTATAAATCCTATTTTATAAATATGTACCTATAATAATTTAGAAAATGTATATTTTTTGAAATGAAAAAGTTAAATGAAAAAAAAAAAAATACTTGTGTAATGTGTGTAGATAATAAAAAAATGACCGTATATTAGCATTGACTATATATAGTATATTTTATAATCATTAATCAATGATATTAGGTATAACATGACTGTAGGTACCTATTATTATAGGACGTATAGTACATATTATATAGGTACCTATTGTAAAAAAATTGTTTTAAATATTAAATTTAATTGTATATCAAGTATAATAATACCTATAATAAATAATTATAGTAGTGAAAAATAATATGGACATTCCCCCCCCCCCCCGGACAATTGTCTCTCATACATTTATTCCCCCCCCCTCCAGAATTCTGCGTAAGACAGATAGTAAAATTGTAGAGAAAATGAAAGGGTTGTGTATAAGGTATTTATTGATCTAAATAGAAGACGTAAAATAAGAAAATAAGATTTTGAAGTAAGTATTAAAGAAGAAAGGATTATTAATGGTGTATGTAATTAAGGCATGTATGAAGGGCGAGTACAAGAGTGAGGAATATGTGTGGACAAATAGAGGATTTAATATTTAAATGTTAAAGTAGGAGTGCACCAGAGTTCGGTTTTAAGTCTTTACTATATTCAGGCCATCGATAGAACGCTACTAGGCGGCGACCAAAACTCGTCCGTTCTTGCGTATTCTGACTATTATAATATCTGCCTGAACGTTGGCCGCCGCCGCTGACGTCATTGTCATGTTTTAACTTACGACGGCGATTAGGTAGAAATGTGGACACGAAAACGCGGAGCTCGTTCATTTTGATGGGCCAAGGAGTAGCGTTCTCTCGATGGCCCTAGTATAGTTACTTATTTTCCTTGGGTAATGTATGAAATTTCAAAGGATATATAGAATAAATAGATAATAATAATTGAAAACAAAATCAATATTACAAAACTAACATTTAAATTTATAGATTTGGATAGTTTGGGCTAACCTACAATTTAAAAACAATTAATTAGATACCTATATAATTTATAAACATATTAACCTATATGTATCTATAGGTACTACTGACGTACTGGGTAAGTACCCAAGGCTATAGTGGAGGGTATACGGCGGTATAGACCGTATACTCTATATGATTGAACTTCTTTATTTTAATTTTATAATCATGAAAAATTACAAAAAATAAATTTTTTCTGTAATACACAAGATTCATCTCAATTTTTTTGATTCAGGTTGTTTATTATTACAAATTACTTCAAAATTTAAACATATAATAAATAAGATCTAAGATGAGATTATTACTAGGTATTGACTATAGCAAGGGCTGCGAACTTTTTTTGGTTCAAGTGTCAAGACTTTGTAAAGTAGGTATACTTAATAATTTTAAATAAAAGACAATTTTAAGAAATTCTATTTTTTCACATACCACTGAAATTCGACCAAAGTGTCATAGTTTCATCACCACTGGCCTATATAGGTATGATATAAATGTAGTGTGGACGGCATATTGGTATATACCGTGCGTATATAGGTACTCTCTGCTTATTTTACGTATTTAGAGAGGGCTAGAGGGGAAATTGCCCGGGGGCATCACGTTTTTGGGAGCAGCAAATTTTAAATGGTTTTGTTTAAATAATATTACTAGGTATATGTTTTTGAAATATTTGATATTTGACATTAATTTCAGTTTGAAAAAAAAATATAATCAGGTAATTTTCAATAGTCATTTTTGGCATGATATGAAGTTTAATTTATTCAAATTGCGTGATAATTGATAATATTAATGTAAATTATAACCAGCTGTTCCCTATCACATGTGTACATGTCACTGTTATACGATGTGTGACGTAGTGTGTCCCACGGTTGCACTGTTCCATTATTTATCAATTATAAAAATAGTTATATCAATCATTTTATCTGTTGTCATAGAACACGTTCTATTTTTTCGTCGAATACGATTTTATTAGTTTAATGAATTGTGTTCTATAAAAGTGAAATTCACAGCATAATAATATATTATTATACTTTTTCTTGTGCAACTATTTATCGTTGAGAAATATTGGATCAATTTTTATTTAAATCTAAGCACATAATATAGTAAAATGATTGTCAGGTACTGGTACTCGATGGACAGTTATAGGTATGAAGCATGCTTAAGTTTATCGTGTAATTGAATAGAAATTGCACAAGTATTAGTTAAACTTTTTTTTTTTTTATTAAAAATCCAACAGAAACCTCAAAAATTAAAACTGAAGTAAAAGGATTACTAAAAAAATTTTAAAATTTAGAAATGAATATTCTTATATCTGTCTGGAACGATATTTTAGAAAGGTTTAACAGTACTAATCAAAAATTACAGTGTTAAAATTGATTTAAGAAATTTATAACTTTGTACAATATTCTTTGATCGAATACATAACTGATTTAAGAATTTCATATTATGAAGTTATCAGTTTTTCATATTATTAAGAACTATAGGCATGAAGAAATTTGGAATGAAGAATACAAAGTTTCTTGTAAAATAAAAAGAAAATTATCATATGATGAATCATCTCAAAGTAATACAGTATTTGGAACTCGTGGAAGTCAAGAATCATTTAAAATTAATACATTTTATATTATCATGAATTTATTACTTGTAGAATTAAGGAAACATAAAGATTTATATGTTGAGATCAATATTTCATTTTGTTTTTTTTTAAACATATGCAATATATATGCTTATACCTAATATTAATAATATAATTAAATATTTTATACCCTATTAACTCCCATGGTGTTTATATATGAGCGCTGAAATTGAATTACAATTATATCGTTATTTTAAAAGATTAGAACATTGTATTTCCTATACGCATACTATAAAGTAACGAAATATGAACGTACATGGTTACTTTAGTTAGAAATATAGTTAGGAGACTATGCTAATATGTACGACCGTAAAACCATTTAGTTAAAAATATATTATTTTGCATATATTATTATTTAAATATCCGTGAAGAACATAATGCTTCTTTTTTTCTTAAACATGCTTTTATAAATAAATTTGAAAATGTGTCTCTGGGTATGATTTTGTATAATAAAAACAGAATTTTTATAAAATATACGTGTCTTTATTCAAATAAAACATATATACACTATTAAGTATTATTTATAGGCTATTTTATTAAATGTACATTGTTTAGCGTTTAAATACATACGAGAAATACAATAAGTTATAAAATAACGTTTATGCAGATTTCGTCAAATCTTAAAATAAAAATAATTAAAGGGGTAGTGGGGATGTTAGAGGAGTTAGGATAATGCATAGGGGTATGTAAACGATATGTGTTAGGTTACGTAGTGAATGCGGCGGCGGGCCTTAAAAAATTCCTGCGTAGGCACCGAGGTGGTAGTGTTAAAAGACCACTCGCGTTTGATGCGATCCTGGTACATTTAATCGTAATATTTTCACTAAAATCAATGTTAAAGTATTTATGGCGGGAGGGTAATGGTATAGTTAAAAGATCACTCGCGTTTGATGCGACCCTGGTACATTTAATCGTAATATTTTCACTAAAATCAATGTTAAAGTGTTTATGGCAGGAGGGGAATGGTAGAGTTAACTGATCACTCGTGTTTGATGCGACCCTGGTACTTTTAAACGTAATATTTTCACTAAAATCAATGTTCCAGTATTTATGGCGGGAGGGGAATGGTAATGTTAAAAGACCACTCGCGTTTGATGCGACCCTGGTACATTTAATCGTAATATTTTCACTAATATCAATGATACAGTATATATGGCGGGAGGGTAATGGTATAGTTAAAAGATCACTCGCGTTTGATGCGACCCTGGTACATTTAATCGTAATATTTTCACTAATACCAATGTTCCAGTATTTATAGCGGGAGGGGAATGGTAATGTTAAAAGACTACTCGCGTTTGATGCGACCCTGGTATATTTAATCGTAATATTTTCACTAAAATCAATGTTAAAGTATTTATGGCGGGAGGGGAATGGTAATGTTAAAAGACCATTCGTGTTTGATGCGACCCTGGTACTTTTAAACGTAATATTTTCAATAAAATCAATGATTAAGTATTTATGGCGGGAGGGGAATGGTATTGTTAAAAGACCACTCGCGTTTGATGCGACCCTGGTATATTTTAACGTAAAATTTTCACTAATACCAATGTTCCAGTATTTATGGTGGGAGGGGAATGGTAATGTTAAAAGACCACTCGTGTTTGATGCGATCCTGGTACTTTTAAACGTAATATTTTCACTAAAATCAATGTTAAAGTATTTATGGCGGGAGGGGAATGGTAATGTTAAAAGACCATTCGTGTTTGATGCGACCCTGGTACTTTTAAACGTAATATTTTCAATAAAATCAATG
>JAIPRL010005766.1:0-30431 GCA_025469235.1 Pemphigus obesinymphae
ATTTGTTTTTCTTATTTCGTGAAATGTTCTTCAAGGCGGCAATCATTAATTCATGGAACAAAAATATATTTCTTGCTGAGTAGGATGGAAGATGGCAATTTTATATTGCTATCTCTCTTCTCTATTCTAGAACGCTGCCCGCCATACAAACTGTATACACATAGCCTATCCATTGTGTATTATCTATGACAATAATTTTTAAGTTTTTTTTTTTTTTTATTGAGGGGGGGTTTATTAAGCCTTTAAGACCATCTAGTCTCACAACAACCAAGCTTCCATCCTTCTCTGTCCAATGCTAGATTTCTCCAATTGGGACCATCTCCCATCAGTTCAACGTCCTTTTTTATAACATCTTCCCAGAGCATTCTTGGTTTTCCCAAAGGTCTTTTACCTAGAGGATTTTTTCCAATCACTGCACGTAGTAGCGGATTCTGGTTCCTCCAAGCATGGCCAGCCCACCCGTAGTCTTCTTCTTCTGATAACCTTCAATATAACCTCTGCACTATATAATATTTCCAGTTTCATATTCTTTCTTCGCCTCCACTCCCCCGTTATTTCGTCCTTGACTGGGCCATACATTTTCAGCAACACTTTTCATTCGAAGACCATGAATCTGTGTTCGTCCATTTTTCTAAGTGGGTAATTATTATATAATTATAACATTATATTATATTATTATAATATTACCTATATTACAATATATTATTATATAATTTTTAAGTAGGTAATTGTTTTTCGGGCGCAAAAATGCGAAAGCGAATAACACGCACGACGTTTAATTTTTATATTTTTCTATACAATAAATAATAAAGCTTTATTTCGTCCCTGAGGTGCTATATTGTACTATTATTTATATTATATTATAATATTATTGTTGTTGTTGTTGATGTTGTTGTTGTTGTACGCACGATAACAATGTGAAAACGATTAAAACTCGAGGGAATCTATATATATATACCACGTATAAGAAAATACTTTCGTGCCGGTCCGACCGACGACGGGCAGGTAAACCTACCCCAATATCGATCACGACGACGACGTTGCGGCCGCGGCGGCGGCGGCTAAACGGTGGCGGTTATCAGCCCTAGCACTACTCCGTTACCTGTAATAATATAACAGACTTTGAGCACGGTTTTGAGCGGCGGCGTGTCGGTTTTAATATTTACAATAATTAATATTTAAAAAAATTATAATTATCACAGTCGTCGCAGTATTTTACTGAACAGCGTATACGCAGAAAAATTAAATAGATATCATTCAATGGCTGAAACTGGCGTGTAATAGGTATATTTTACGCTTTATATACCTATATAGACATTTGGAAAAATATAAATTTAAATGCGGAGATAAAATATTATGTTTTACGTTTAGATATATTTTATACAGAAACCTTTTTTTTTTTTTTTATACGCTTACGTAGATTATATTGTAATAGGTTTATTTATATTTATATAAATTTCGAATAATTTTTTTAAAAAAAATTTTTTGAATAAAATTCCGGACGAAATATCCGAAAGAAAATTAATATCGAAAAATAATTTAAATTATTGAATATTCTGCATACCCAATTTTTAAAGAGTTATACGTATAGGCGGCGACTTATAGTATCATATCGGTAATAATTGATACATTAATAACATTTGTATTCCTCGAGGATTATTGTTTTTTCGTTATTTTAAATTCTGAGTGAAGTGAGGAACGTTGGTTTTACAATGATGTGTGGTTTTTTTTTTTATGTTTGTACCCAGAAATTCTATAAAAAGAAGTGTTGCAATCATTACATGCTTTACTATTTTCCGGTATCAAATTGCATCTAGTTGGTACTTTACAGAGGTAATTTTCCCAATACTTTTTTTAACGCGTAAGGAAACACGATCAAAAACGTACATAAAAACAGTAAAAAGACGATTTCCTCAAAATCACTACCTATAGGTATTTCTTCGTAAATCCATAAATAATTTTCCTAAAGGCTTAACATTTTTTATACCATTTTAGGCTATTTGTATACAAGGTTAAAAGTACGGCATTCTAATTATATTAAAAAAATCATAAAAATCGGTAGTCGTAATTCTTTTTTATATCCATTTAAAGTTTTTCGAATAGGTACATATATTATTTCATTATGAACATTTTTCGACTTTTCGGGGAAAATGGGTCTAAAGACTTGAAATTTAAAATTTTTTCTGTGTATATATTTTACTATTATAACTATATGTTAATTGAACTAATTCTTTTTTAATTTTTTCTTTATTTCAGGCTATTCATAGAAATTTCAAATGTTAAGATATTTAAGTCATAAAAGGGTTCATTTTAGATTTTGTGATCTGCAAATTTAATACAAGGTTAAACGTGTATTATTCTATTGGTAGGTATTAATAAAAAGTCATGAAAATCATAAGTAGCTGCAATTTTTTTTATAGTCATTTATTATTTTGGTATAATATGACTGTCGGATGGATGCACGTCATCGATATTGATTATATTATTATTTTTTAGTAGATTTTTTTTTTAATTTATATCAAATACATAATATTATATACAGAGCACGAATTTTTATGCACTAAAATGTATCAAAATATGATATATAATATGTAGCCAAAATCGTGAAAATATGCAATATTTATATTGTAAATTATATTTATGTAATAATAAGACATATAATTTGTATATTTATACAAGAAAATTAATTTTTTTAAATTAATTATGGTTGAAAAATGCACAAATTTTATTTGATTTCGAATATTTTTGCAAATCGAACTACTTATTTTCGGTATATTTACGATTTACGGACTACAAACGACAATCGTTACTGAATGGTTTGTCAATAAAACTGACTGACACAGCAAGAGAGATTAAGATTAAATTCAAAAGTTTCTTAATATAGATTAGTTATCTTATCTTTATTTTAGTTACTATTTAGTGCCTAAAAAATTTATTTTTGATTTTCTACTTGATAAATATTATTTTATACACTTTTTTTTTTTTTAATTTTCACTTCAATAAGCAATAAATTAGAATTTTGTAAAAATATATAAAAATACGCAATAACCATTAAATATTCAGAAATATTTTTAAAAAAAAATTCATTATTAACTTCAAACTATTATGGTTCGTAAAGATTAGGTACTGACAAAAATCCAAAAATGAGAAAAGGAAAAAAATATGCAATTACACAGAAATCCGTGCTCTAATTAAGTATATATAATAGTACCATATTAATATGATAAAATTGTTTAAATGAGTTTTTCCAATTTTAAAATATTTACAGAAATGATGGATTTTAAGATTTTTGGGTTTTAAAACCTGAAGATTTAATACAGGGTAAAGGGTTAGTAATAACTGATAAGAAACAATATAAATTTGCAGATACTATATTGGTAAAATATACTGAACAGTAATACCAGCAGTAATACTGATGTTTTATACACCGAAGCTTCACTCAGTATCGTTTTATCGAAAGAAATTATTTACCATTGCTTTCAAATTCAATATATCGACCACCAGTATCCCACACAACGAGTGAAGTGCTTACATCCCCTACTGCCCAGTTTTTTTCCCTTTGGATATTATTTATCGGTATGAATATTTATAGTTTTTTTTTATATATTTCCATAGAACTGTATACCATATGCTTTCTCATTTATCCGCATTTTGTTATGAAATATTTAATAGCGAATTAATTCGTCTTTTATTATATTGTATTGTATATACGTTTTAACGTTCGACTAACGGTTATATTGAAGTGATATATTATGTTTATACGTATAGTCAGGTAGTCGGTATACACTTCCTCCTACGTTTTGCACCTATATAGAAGCCAATGAAATTAATTTATCCGATAATTCCTCAGTCGTGAATATAAGGACGTATAGGGAAGTCATTTTTTAGAAGGGAAACTATACTTCGTATTTATTGAATATAAACGATAATAATACATAGGTAGGTACCCAAAACCAGATGACAAAAAAATGTTCATATTCCAATTCATACCCAATGAAATTATAAATTAACTGAGCCACCTCTAACTAATCACCCTAGATATTCATTCTTTGCATAAAATAATGAATTGTTGATTTATCTGACTCAATATTATATATTAATACATAATATTAAAAAAATTACATCAATATAGTATATAGGTATCTTAAATTTTAAAATGTTTTCCTGTATTACTAATATAATGATGTAATAATAATATGTGTCGGTACCTAAATATAACTGATAAATATAATAATATACTTAATACTACAAAACCTTATAAAATACTAAAATACATTTAAAATCTCAAAATATACATTAAAAATATTTTTAAAATCCGGTCAGTAGGGAATGTAAGCACTTTTCTCATTGGGTAGAATACTGGTGGTGGATATATTGAATTTAAAAACAATGATAAATCATTTATTTCGATATGATTCTGAGGGAAACTTCGGTATATATTATATAACATAAATATTAATATCAGCATTCTCATATGGCTAATAACAAACACGGCGTCAATATGCATAGTGCTATAGTAAATATTTGGTATACATTTCAAGTTTCTGGCATTTTGATCTCACTATTTTTAATAGTTTTCAGTATTTTTTAGTACCTAGTTATAATAGTCGTCTATATAGTCGGTAACCATGACTATTTTATTTGTTATTTTCTAATATTTCTAAAAACTTTTTGTGATATTTCTCTTATAAAAGGTAGTTTTTTATTACACTTTTGAAGAATATTTAGAAAATCAAAAAAACAACTTCTATAAAGTACCAACTAAAACGATTTTCCTATCGAAAATCTCTATATATCATAAAAGTCTTAATTAACATCTTCTGTCCGAAAAAATGTATACATAGTTACATAAAACTAATAAAAGAGACATAATTGTAAAACTAATATATTCATCGATACGCTCAGAATCTAATACTAACAAGAAAATAATTACAACAAGCAGGTACTACGAAAAAAATAGATAATAGTTTTACTCGTAAAAAAAAAAAAATTCAAATTATTGAATTTGTAAATACTAAATAATACATTATAATTACATAATATATAATGTATAAAACCAAACTACCATAAAAAAATGCAATAAAAAATATGAATAAATTACAAAATAATAATGTTTAAATTGAATAATTTAATATATATTTTGATTTGATGTTTAAGAAAACAATATATTTTATATCAAGTGAACAAATTTACAGCTCACTCATAAAACTTTTCATTTATGAGTTTATATAATATTATTATAATATATACTCGTAGCAAACTAAAAACGCACCCGATTGTAAAATCGTTTGGCTGAAAAAATTACTTTTATGTATTGTTGGAATCTTAAATAACATAATAATACCTATGTAAATTGTATTTATTATAGTTTTTCAAAATCGTGGTATTTAAATAACGTCTTAAGTATAATATATTTTACAATTTATATTGTACAAAATACAATGTTTGTATTATACACTTGAAAAAATAACGATAATGGTGTGTTTCTCATTCTTATAGACACGTACATAAATAGGCTACATCCGAATGGTTCTCAATATTTTATGTGATGAATATTCGAATGGTCAACACGTGGTTTTTACTAAAATCGACCTTCCATTTTAATCCAAATTATAACTACTTTTATATTTTCATAATCTCTTTCTATATATTTACGACTTTGGAAAATTATATAAACATAATATTAAAGCTGTTGGTGAAAAAATTTAGAATGTTGGGTATAGAATGATTATAATGAATGTCCTATTAATTATGTATGGCATGTCTATGTGTTATATATAAATGAACGTTTATGTATGAACCATGAATACTATTAATTCTCAAAAATCCGAAAATTTTCTCTACATTTTCTTCTATTATATCAGTACGAAACTTCAAAAAAAAAAAACATTTTTCTAATACTTTTAGTGGTTCGACAATGTTCCCAAGTTGATTCCCGTGTTGAGTTTTCTATAAAATAAATTTCGGGACGCCATTTCACGTAGTGTATGATGTTAATAAACTTTTAATAAAAAAAAAAAAACGAATATAAGTACTATATATTTAGTATAATATTCTATGGTATATTTTTCAAATTTCGGGTACTAAAATAAATTGTCATTACTACCTACATATTATGTCCATATGTTTTTCAGTACCTATTCTACAACCATCTGTTATATTGAAGCAGCTATATTTTATATTATATTATAAGTACCTTTATTTTTAAAATTTAAAATAAAAACTTCAAACAATTTTTCAATCATGCGCCTATATCTACTAAACACAAACAGACAATACTCATATATAATATATAGGTATATATAATATGCAAATGGCGAGAATTGAAATAGTCTTTAAAGATTCCGATTTTAGAATTATCTTAACAACATTAAAAAAATATTAATAATATAATATGATAATTGTTATTAAGTAACTATAATTACCTATATGCATATTAATTATTAATATTATACCTAACTACTAAGTATAATATTATAATATCATTAATATCCCATACACTGCGTGTCGTGCAGCGTCTAAATAAAACAAACATTATATTCGACGATGATTTTTCCCCCGATATAATCCGTTCATCTGAACGCTAAACACAACGTTCGTTTCACCGTAATAATAATATAACGACGACAAAGTGCGAAAGGACAAACGTGTATTTCAATCGACAATAAAACCCTTTGAGTATATATACTTGGTGGTGTAAAATTGTATATACCTATATACACAACTATTACGTGTATATACGTTATATTATTATATATATATGAGCATTTCGTCGGCAATTATAAAAACCGGGCAAATCCGCGTGCGAATTCCACTCGGGACCCTGCATTCTATATACTCGTGTATATATTATATACCCTACCCATTACGCGCGGGTAAAGAGAATTTTCGATTTATGACTCGACAAACATATTATTATGTAGAGGTACCCGTTCATATATATTAATAGGCCGACGACGGACGAATCCGTTATGAAAAACAAAAAAATTCGCGATATTATACCTATTTTGTAATTTTTACTGCTCCGAAAGAAAAAACCGAAAAGATCCTTTATTTTTTTTTTTTAAATGTTAAAAATTTAACTATCCCTTTTTATTACATTTTTCGGTCAAATATGGGCAAGATACTCGGAATAAATGTTATATATTACCTATATATAATATTATACGAGATACCTATACCGGCTACTCGTATATATTACTTTTATACCTTTAGAAATAGATACGAATTTATTCATCGTTATGACAACGGTTATAGAATAGTATTTGCGCGATGGCCTATGATGGACTGTAGTAAAATATGACCAGAAAACTTCTTATCATATTATATAGGCAAAAACAGAGCCAAAATCTAATTACTACTAGCGCTCTAGTCAATAGTGATCAATATTTGAAACTGACATGAGAGTAGTATAATGGACATTATGTTTTATGCCAGGACGGTAGTAGATTCTAGTTTTCTGTCGCGAAAGCGTTGGTGTACATTAGGTTTTTAATATTTTCGATAAGAACATATAAGTATGACATACTCGTATAATCGTGTCACCAAGACAGGTTATACAAAAATAAATAATAATATACTTTAGTAAATAGTAGATAAATATTAAAATAAAATTTAGTACATTATAGTATAAAGTATAATTTATAGATGATTAAAATAATCTTTAGGAAAATATGGGGTGAATCGTTATATTTTTTACTCTTTTGTAAATTACACTTTACCAATGTAGATAAATTATACATATATAGGTGAAGTAGATAAACATAGAACCAATTAAATTATCATTTAAGCCGTGTCAATGTGTAACAGTACCTGACAAACAATTCAAAAATATTTAAATAGGTATATTTTAAAGTAATTTAAAAATAGTATTGTGTCAATATCATTTTTTAGTATAGTGTTATCAGAGGCGTAACTATGGGTGGGGGGGATTTACCCCCCCCCAAGTTCATTCAGTCGGCTAAATCGTATTGTCAGTCGGCTATTCATGTGTAAGGTTCAAAAGAGAAAAATAAATTTTGCAGTCGGCCAATTGCTACGTGTGTCTTTTTTTTTTGCTCATACAAAAAGTTTAACCAGTCAGTCAACTTAAGACACTGCCCCCCCCCCCAGAAAAAAAAATTACTTCGCTACGCCCCTAGTTATCACGATATTTGTTAAAAAAAAAAAAACACATTTATTTTCACAAACTTATGAATATTATTGTAGAAAATAAAATTATAGAGAACAAAATCGTCTTGTGCCGTACGCGTAGCCGAATTTCGATAAGTGCATTTTTACACGTTTTTACGAGTTGTTGAAAATTCAACTTTTAACTGTAAATCTCGAAAAAATGAATATAAAAAAAAAAAAAAAAAAAAAAAAGAAAAAAAGTGCTACGTAGAGCACTAGATAATATATTATTAGCTACAATTTGTAGGTATTTCTAAAACACGTTTGTAAGAGTTTATGGGGGAAAAAAAAAACGAAAAATGTGCAAGTTGCAAGTTTGTCGTTGAAAATGGACCGCGAGGACGACGACGACGTCTTCTTTAGGAAACTCGCCGGCCCACAAAAGACTTGGTAAGCCCTGTACGCCCCGAATAGCCGAATAGGTCGGTCCTGATTACGTACACGTCGTACGGTACCTACCCCTATATTCGGTCAAAGTCGCATCTTCCGGATCGACAAGAAATTGGGAGGGGGCGAACAGATAGAGAGGAGTGGCTATGCTGCGGCTGTCGTCGAAATCCGGCGGTGTTTTGCGCGCTACAGATAATACGACTGCCTGCCGCGAAATTCGGCCGGGGGGACGGCACCTACCACGGGGATCGCGCGCAATTTGTAACAAGTGTCCGGAGCACAAAGTCCTTTCGCAGCTATACACATATATTACGTATTTCATTGAACGAATACCTAAAAATATAATATTGTGTATGTATAACAGGAGGATGGACACCCATATTGACCCGGGCAGAAACTCGTATACAACAATAATAATAATAATAATAATAGTGTATATACCAACCAGTAAGGTGTGCAGCAGCAGGACGTTTGCGGTGGAAAACGCGCATTGTCGCCGTTCGAGAAATTAGCATCGCAAACAGGTACAAATAACGAGGGGCACGAGCCTAAATATATATATTTATAACGCACAATACCGTACACACCGGTGCAATGTACATATTGTATGCGATTTAGATATTACAATGTATACCTGACAAAGTACATATATACATATAGGCCGTATAACCGTATTGTATACACACAAACGCTATAATATGTATTCTCCTCTCTGACCAGCGTATATATATAGTTGCATCACGTCGAGGAGCGTTTCTTCTTCTGTCGTCGTCGTCGTCGTCGTCGTCGTCGATTTTATTATTATTTTTTTACACGAGGGTCATTTACACGACCCGAAAAGACCTTTTTTTCTTTTTTTTTTTCTTTTCTGGCATCCCTCGTCGCGTCTCTCTCCGTCGTTCGTCGTCATTGTCAGTGGTGGTAGAGATACCTCCTGTTAGCATACACACGCATTATAGGTGCGTAAATATATTCTCTCTCTCTCTCGTATAATATAAATAACTGCACACCGAATGTATGTATAATATAATACCGCGTGTAACCTATTCTCTCCCATTCATGAACGGACGTGGTTGTTGCTCTTTTTTTTTTTTTTCCCCCATACAAAACGTAATCATTCGCGGTCATAATATTATTATTATTATTATTATTATCGTGTAAACCCATTGTGCGCACGCGCGCGTGTCTGTATCAGCCGCGTTACTATACTTTCGGGTAATAAACACAGGTGAATTATATACGATATACCTCATTCGATCATCTCATCGTGTACATATAATATCACTGGGAGTTACGGGGGCGTATCGGTCGAATACGAATTTCCATACATATTATATGTGTACCCGTTTGAACGATATTTTATATCCTGCAGGATCGTCGTAAACCGTCTGGATCAATTTTTTACCCTGCCTTACGTGTCGGCAAACAGATATAGGGATGTATTTCGAGGGAACTTCGGACGGGGGCCGGGCGAGCGCGCGATCGCCAAACGCATTCGAAATCGCCGACTGACCTGAAACGCGAGCAATTAAGTTATTTTATCGATTATGTATCCCGCACCGTGTATATAATACCGTCAAATCGATGAGTACGTCTGTATTCTTTTTGGCATCTTTTTTTATTTTTTTTCTCTCGATCCTGAAATGTATATAATATCGATTGTTATCGAAGGGACAATCAATAATAATATAATCATGAAAAATGTCCATTAAAAGTTAAAATATACTATTAATACTATATATACTCCCCTTCCGTCCAATATTATAGTATACGCCATTATACCAATATACAAATCGACCAGACGATAACAATAGAATTGGCTAGGTATAGGTACCTAGAGAAATATACCTATAATATATATATATATATATGAAATATGAGAAAAAATTATACGTTAAATGCTATCAAACATCAAAATTATACATTGAACTATTTCGTATATATTAATACCGTACTCATAATATTAATCTATGGATAAATTTCGAAAATTAATGTAACATATAGATTCAATATTTAAATTATTAAAACATTTTCTTGGGATCTTTCTATAATGAATAATACGTCATACCGATATTTTTGAGAACCTAATTTGGGAGCGTATAATTTTGAAATCAATAGTTAAGGAAATACGCATATTGGACATTGTTACATAGTACATACGGACAAATTACAATGATAAAAAATAACACAAACTATAGTTATGTTAAATGAATCAAAAGCCTTATTTAAATAAAGTTAATAGATAACAAATTATAATTGCAACTCGTTAAGTTTAAAGTTAAAATGGAAAAATATAAACTTATTATTACTTAACTCAGTTTAAAAGAGTTTATTATTACTATAAAATTATTTTGATTAAAATATGTATGACAAACCCACGGTAATATTTAGCCCCCCAATGTATCAACTTATGAAATGTATTAAAAAATATAATATCTGAATAAATTAGTTAATTGCAAAAATAATTAACTAATTGTGTTGAAAATTTAATAATGTCTGAAAAATATGAACGTTTTAACTACTTAATGTTCATCTTAGTAGATACCTATAGGTACCTAGTGAAACGCTACCTTTTTTAAATTTTCAACTCCAAAATTAAATGAATTTATCAGACTAAAGAGTAAAGGATACTAATCTTCGTAAGTCGTATAAATAGGTATATACTTAATACTTATGGATTTTAAGTTGGTAACTAGAGGTACATTATTGAAAAATATGTCAAGTATATATTATAGGTATACAATATTATGATATATATAATATTTATAATAGCATATATTCATTCTATTTTAAAAAATTATAATATTAATTACCCGATTAAATTAAAATATCTTTTCTTAGTAGCAATATGAATTAGATTAACTAAAGAACATTCGTTCGAACGTTGATTTCGAAACACCAACATTTTCAGGATAATTACTCGACAAGTAGGCAATTTACAGAGAAAAAGATATTTAATTTGTAATTTGTTTTAAAATTGTTTAATAATTAAATAATTTGTTTTAAACAAAGTTTGTGACACCACTTCCTTTAAGTGATATAAAAAATATAATGGATTTACTATGAATTAATAAAAGTAATGGAAAATATATACCTAGGTAGTTATTATTAAACGCTAAAAAAATGTTTTAAATGCTCATAATATTTTATTAAAAGGATAAAAGTGGGGCAAACACGTTTCTAGTGCATGAACACTATATCCTTATTATTTTATTTTCCATACGCGAGTATCAAATTATCTTAATTTTAAATGTACTTTTAATATATAGTTTATACAATATACATAATATGTGTTAAGTACAACGAAATTATTAAATTGTATATATATATATATATAAAAAAAAAAACTCAATTCCACAAAAATATTACGATTTATCTTTATTTGGTAAATACGTATTTCGATAACTATGTACCATGTTATCATACTTAATACTTATTACTATGTTATCACGCTGAAGATGATAACATAGTTATCGAAATACGTACCTAAATACACTCAAATTATAAACATTTAAATTATATGTTATATATAGCCTATATAGATAATATATACAGTGTATTATTATACTACATTTATGTAACGTACCTAGTCTACCTATATTATCAGATATAAGACATATTACGCATGAATCATCGGTAATGAATTTCCGGCGACAGACCTCGCGAATTCTTTGGAAATCCACGTGTTATATTATTATTAGTACCTATTTATTACTATTATGATCAAGGTTTACCAAAGTCTTCTGCACAATATTGTATCCGGCACCGAGTTCTAATTACAAACGCCCTCGCCACCAGGTTTTTAATCGTTTCTTTTATTTTTCGGTGATCTTTTAGCGGTTCACAAATAGGTATAGGGCAATACTCGTATGGGCGGTGTCCACCTTGAACCACTCGTACCGACTCTGGTCACCGACAACGTGATTTTTAACAGCACAATGTGTACTAAAACCATAAGCCAACAAACGTGATGTTATCCTCGCGTGAATTCGTATGTCTTTTGACACCACTGTGGATAATCCCAGATTTTTTGTTGTTTATTTATTATTTATTTTTTTTTTTCTGGTCGTTTTTTTTGGCAACCACTGCAGCTTCAAATACACGTTTTACATACACCACGCCGGGTTTCTGGGAAACGATCGACGTTGATTTCTTTTTGATTTATTTCGCTCTTACGTTCTGCCGAAAACAAATTATTATTATTATTATTATTATTATTATTATTATTATTAGTTAAGTTATTACCCATTATACGCGAGTATCATTCCAGTATAATAATATAACAATATACGCTTGTGAGTTGTGGGCGAAAATAACGACTTTTTTTATTTTTAATTTCACTGTATGATTGCATAATATACTATATTGGCTATACATAATATGTGTATATTAGGTATAGGTTCAGAAAATATCGAAAAATCCGTCGTCGGGAGAAAACTATTATACCTACGCATAACCTGCAGCAGCGTCGTAAGTATGGTATAGAGCCATAGAGGTGCCTATACCACACGCACGACAAGTCGTCACATCGGTTTAATTTTAAACCAACCAAATTCAGTTTATATTGTTTTTCATTTTAACTTAAAAAAAAGTCATTCACTCAACCTCCTTGGTGGGAAAAAAATCGCAGATAGTTGTTCGATAACTAAACGTACTGACGGGGTTCTTTTATTTTATACTTAGTTTTTGCATTGTATAATATAATATATAGGTTGCAAAAGTTGTACAAAAAAGTAAAGTTTTTAACGGTATTTTTTTTCTTCTCTTTTGTAATATATAGATATTTTATAAATAGACAATTCTGTGTTTTATTAACATATACAATCAAGCGAAAACCTGCATATTATACGCTTGAAAGGCAAATATAATATCGTAGCCATCCATAAAACGTCAGCATCGATTCGAATGTGAAAAAATTAATTCCATCAATTTAGAATTTATATGCATGTATATATTTACTGATAGAAATACAATTATCTTTCAATTGATGTGTAAAAAATATGAAAAATTAACGGGGCACAGGAAATAAAAGTATTTACAGTAAAAAACGGTCTATTTTAAAACGTAATTTATATAATAATTATAATGTATTTTTACGTAATATGTAATTTATAATTAAATTCGGGAAATTAAAATACGTGTGCCTATATAATTATTTAACATTTTACGTATATTTCAACCCGTTTTGAATATATTTTATTAAAAATTTAAAACACACTATATAATAATATATACTATACACTATAAATGTTATAATGTACTTATACAATATGGCTATATATAAAACAATATAGATAGGTACTAATGAAAATTTTTTTCTATAAAATGTCGTTAATTTATGGTTATAGCTTCTGATAAAATATGTACTTATTATTACGAAATTAATTTTTTTTAAACTACTTTATATTGAAAATAATAATTTATCATTTATGTATATAATTATGTGTAAACTAATATTATTATTATTGATTATTTATTTAATTAAGAGAATATTCTCGATTAATATTTCCTACCTAAACAGTATACAGCTGCAATATTTTAATTGAAATGTATATTATAATTAATGGATTTAGTTATAATTTCTTAATTATAATTTTTTTGAATACGAAAAAATATTTAACAATAGTAATAAATATTCAATTTAATGTGATTTTAATTTAGAAATTAAATTCTAAAATGTACAATATATTACATGTCATAATAAGACATATAAATAACTATACAGATAAACTAGGTACATGTACAACTATGTAATTCAAGACCACCTTGCAAAAATATCGTTTTGGCATCATTGCATTGAATGTTTGTAATTTTTTAGATGTTGTTCTTTTGTTCATTTATGTGTAGTTAGGAATGATACGGACATTAATCTAACCTTATTTTTTTTTTATTATTTTATTAATTTATTCGTCCTCACGAACTATCGACAATCGATAATCGACAGATGAAAAACTCGCAACATTGCATGCGAGGTTCCCAGGTATACCTTTACCGTCAGGTGTAATATATAGCCAGAAAATCTCGATTGTCAATCGGTTAAGTTTGTAAATATTTGAGAAGACAAAATAAATCCAAACCGAATTCGTTACAAACATAAAATAACGATAAATTGATAGTTGCTGTCGTGACTTTCGATGAAACATCGTGTTCCTCTGATGGTGAACGCATGTGTTCCGCCCGAAATCAGACACGAATGGTTTCCCATAGTCCTTCACATACATTCATTGTCCATGTATAATATAATTTATTTTTAATATATTTGGTTCATTATAATATATACCCATTAATAATATAATAATATATAATAATATTTTTTTTTCTTTTTTGACGACAAACGGAAATTATTGGAACATATCTATTATGCACAATAAATTAATCGCGATAAAAAATGATAACAACTAAATAACAATGAATACGATAATGAGGTAAAGAACTAAGTTAAAAATTAATATTAATATAAACATAACGAAGCATTTAATGCAAGGGATAATTGTGAGCAAAAGAAGTGGAATAAATATGGAAGAGACTGTGACTTTTGGTGGGATAAGATAGAGTACGAAAGAAAATGTTAGAGAAAAGATTAGGGGCATCTATGAAGCCATTTAGAAGAAAAAAATGTGATGAGCATCAATGTCAAGTCGGCGCAAGATAAAAGTAATGTGAAAGTACGTTTAATACGTTATGGATATAAGTTTAGTGATGATGAGGATGATCAACTTTAAGGACAAAAGCAGCGTGGGATATAGGAACTAAGTGTCAAATAATAACACCATACTTTAATATTGAACGAGCTAATGCAAAATATAAGTGTGGATGCAGGTAGCCGCAGAGTGAACTGTTTAGAGTTACGTTTGATAAAACCTAATACTTTGAGAGCTCTGTTTACAATAATATTAATGTATTAATGTAAGGTATAGCCAAAGTTTAGTAAAGGTGTAAGATAAATCCTAAGATCCTTATATAGGATTTACATAACCAAGGAGAGAATCATTTATTAAAATTTTTCTATAAAATGTTGCATTAAAAATTAAAATTTTCGTTTTATTTCCTTCTATATACTCGCTGATTTAATAGTGAAAACGGTATTTCCACGGCCATCTCCGCAAGACATGATTTCATTTTATAACGGTAACCATAAATGGTGTTCGAGGTTGTGTGACTTGTCATTTGGAACTTAACAATTTTCGGATTAAAGAAAAAAATTCAACAGGTCATATAGTATGTACATTCACAAATAAACAGAGACATATCAACAGAGACGTCTGTGAAAAGTCATCGCGAACTTTACCCACCGAGTAGCTGTTAGTCTGGAAAGTGGAGGTATTGTTTATGAATATTTTTTTTCATTATTAAATCGAAGAAATAAAACAAACATTTTGATTTTTAATTCAACTAATTGATTTATTGCATTTTTAAAACCTGAGCATTTTATGATACATTCTAAGGTCTATATAAAATATATAATGTTTGGGTGAAAAATATAAATCGTTTTAAAATAAAATGTAATTTATACATTTTTTTGACGGGTATTTTAGTTAACAACGATTATAATTAATTTTAAATTTTGAAATATTATAAATATATTCGTATTATAACCCTGTTTCCAAAAAAAATGTATTTTCTAATTTATCGATTATCAATATTATAATTTAAAAGAAAAGTGTTCAGTAATCTTAATTTATTTATGCATATTAATTTACTTTTCACCATTATTCAGTTAAATATTTTAAATTAGACGCATAAAAATTAATGAACGATGACTGCTTTGCAACGAAAATAAAAATTGTAAAATAATTAAGTTTTATGAGTCAATTGTAATTAATTACCCACATAATATTTCTGCATAAAAAGAGAATGAATTTTTAAAAATATATAAATACAAATAATTTGTATAACAGATTATTTTCAAAAAGAATCATATATTATTTATTATTAATTGTTTTAATTTTTCATATTTTATTGACGTATATACTTTTAACTTTTTTATGACGGATTCCGATTATAATTTTATTTAAAATACCTAATTTAAAATTTCAAAATACTTAATACGTATTTCCCTGCAGTAATAAACTTTTTAACATTTATATAAAATCAGGGTTGTAAAAAACAGGTTTCTTTAGTAAGTTTTTTTTTGTACTTGTTTTAAACGTGTTTTTTTTTGTTTTAAACATTTTAAAAATACGAATTTTTTGGTTTAAAATTCCGGTAATCAAAAATGTATGAACCGCATATATTCTGTAGAGTAACAGAAACATATGCCACAGGAAAAAAAACTAATTATAAATCTAGCGGAAAAAATACCAAATTTAAAAATATACTACAAAAAATACTAAAATATAATAATACTATATATATATATATATATAATACTAATATACTACACTATTACATGTACCATTATTTATATAATTTAAACACTACTTAGCTTTTGGTTATGGTAAGAAAGTATTGTTGAAGAATTTATTGTTTGATTTGGGCATTACTTATTATCACAATTATTATAAAAAAATATATCGCTTATATAGCATTTTTAATCCAGGAGCGGATCCAGACATTTTTATAAGGAGGGAGGCGCATACCTTTAGTGATTTTGTAGATACCTATATATTTATCTAAAATTAATACCTATATAAAAAAATAATTAAGTTATTAAAAAGTATTATAAATTATAATTATATATTTTTTGGAATTTAGAGAGGGTTCACGTCTCCCTTCACCCCTTCCATTTGGATCCATGCCTGTTGTAATCTAAATTCAAAGTACGAGTACATTATAACATTATTTTATATTTATATTAATATTGATTAAAATATGTTTTCGGTTCTATAATAATATTGTTCTGTGATAAATAATAATATCATGACTAACTTATGAGTTTATGACTAATGTTTTATAAGTAGTAGCTTAAAATTATATTTGTAATCAGTAGAATGATAATTGTGGTTGATGATATCAATAATATTCGAAAAAATGTCATTTTAGTCCATGGTTTATACATTCATGATACCGTGAATACATCTTGCCCAGTGGCGTTTAGTGACAATTCATTTCGAAAGATATTTTTTTTCTTGTAAAATGTTCAGCCCCCTCCCTCCTCACCAAATAAAAATCCTGCCGCTGACTTACAACAAAACTTTTCGGATAGAATCATAAAATATATAGGTAATTACAAATACTATATAATAATGGCATTGAGTACTAGATATTTTATGTAGGTACCTCCTACTCCTAAAATACATTTAACCAATTATTTAATATTTTATGTATATTAGATTTGAAAATTTTGTATTATATAGATTTTTTAAATTTAAAAATGACTTAAAACACTGTTTAACACGAATGTCTAAACAGTACTTTTAGACGTTTTGAATAAAATCAATATGTATTTTTTCTGACGTTGTAAATACAATGTTTTAAACGTAACAAACTTGCAGTATAAAAATAAATATATATTCAATAAAAAAAATGTCATCAATCATAATAATGCTGACTTGTTTATCAATTTTAACTTTCTATTTTGGCCGACTGAACTTCATTTCACCGACTGCTTTGGGAGAGGGGGTAACACTTCCCATTCACCCCCTCCTAAATCCAGCACTGTCCATTCATTTCGTCAACTCTTAACAATTTTTTACAATGATCTTCTTTCCAAAATCTTATATAGCGTACTTCTTCATTAAATATCCTATTAGTCCTATAATATGATTTTTTCTGTAACACCACATTTCAAAAACTTATATTCTTCTTCTAGCAATAGTCTATGTTTCGCTAACATATACATAGTGTAATACGCTCCAGATGTAGATGTTTCGTTATGTGAATATTTCTCGAGGTATATATTATATATATAATATATATTATTTATCTCCTTAAAGTTATTTTTACTCCTACCATATGAATATGTTAAGAAATTTCATCAAAAAGTGTAAAGTTAATATAGGTACTATATTTTACTATTTTAAAATTTTTTAACAAAATCATAACGTCATTTTCTGTTACAGTGTTATAGTAATCCGATCAAATTTATATTCTGTAATGACATATTGAAAGGTTTTTGAAAATCTCAGGAGACTAAGACCAATTAAAAAAAATATATATAGGTACTTTTTGTTCCTCGTATTTTTATCTCTATCTATGTAATAAAAACAACTTTTAATTCTAGTTTAAAATTATGTTTATGAGCAAAATATGTACCCAACTGTTTATTTTATAGCAATATATTGTTAAATAGATACTTTTAAAATAAACTATTTAAATAATTTATCATAATTAAAAGTTTAAATTTTACAATTTACATTACATGTATGATTTGAATTAATCAACTTAAAATAAGGATATCCCATCGAAATGGTATCCACGGCGAAATGGCTACGGCAAAACGTCCGATTCCAAAGTCCGAACTGAACTATTATAGTTCCTACCAAATGCAATATAAATCTGTCTACCTGTTATATTATTTGATTCCCTTGTAAATGTATTTTTGCTTGTATTTTATTTTTTTTTACTACATATTAAATTGTTTCTTCATTGTGTATATTTAATATTTTCATATTTAATTCCGTAACCATCATAACGTCCATTGTTTCTATAATCCTTTTCAAATATACCTTACTCTCTGCTAATATTGTTATATCATCAGCAAATCATAATTCATAACATATCTCTTTTATGTCCGTTTATTTGTAACATCTTGGATATATGCGGTTAATATGATGGTGATAGAGCGTGTTCCTCAGCTGTCCTAACACCTTTACTGATAATGTATTATAGTGTTTTATTGTATAACTCCCTTTCTTATAATAGCTATACTTATTCTTTCACTTCTTTATAATATTTGTAAAGCAATCTTCTTTCTGTGCAATTTATTATGATATTGTTGTACTCGTAGAGTATTATATGAATGTTTAAATAACGAAATACTTTTAATTTAAATAATTAAGTGCAATACGTAATTTTTGTTTCAAGTTTAAACAATATTTTTCATCGAAAAAAAAAAAATCATTTTAACTAGGGCTCCACGCTTCCATCTCTTGTAAGTCTTATTCTTGATGTATCTGCGGAGATTGGATCACTGTTATTATGTAATTAGCCCGAGAATCTGAACAGACAGTTATTTTTCAGGACGACAGGTATATACGTATGTATTGGAACAACAATAATAATTATTAAATATTGTATATTATATACAATATAATATCTAATACATATTACATAGGTATACTCTCATAGCGAAGGGTGTTTCGTGCATTTTTCATCCCCTCCACTACTAACAGCGATTTGGTAATGATGACGACTATACGAACACCGACCGACCTTGAAACGACAGGACATACATACACACACATACAGATTTATATCCCCTCATCTCACCCCTGGCCTTGAAGTGCACGAAAACAACCCTCTGCGTCTCATCATCCACAACTCACTCACTCGCTACACACGTATACACATGTGTAGGTAATGTTGTCGGATGGCCAAGCCTCTAAGATTCCATCACATTGCTGTACGTATACAACGCAGTTCCAGACAAAACCATCGCCAAACTGGCGCCTCTCGAACGAATATTATAATGGTATATATCTTCTCTATGTATAATGTATATATATATAAGTATATACGTATATACCAGTCGGTGTAAAATATTGGCCATGCCAAGGAGATCCGCCTACCTGTTATAATATGTTATATACGATGGGGCGAGGGAGATTTTTAAATTAAACGAAAGCCAAAAAAAAAAAAAAAATAAAAAAATATATATAATAATAATAATAATAATAACCATTATGTTTTATTGTGTATTGTTGTATGTATTTATAAGAGTATTTGCCAGATGAATTCTGGACGAAGCATAATATAATATTATATAGGGAAAGGAGAAAAACCGATTTATCAATATAAAATTATATATACGAATTATAACTGCAATATATATTGTGCGTGTTCGCGCCGAATGGAATATTCCCACACGGTCGTCACACAGGATAACCAGTGTATTTAGTTCCAAAATGTTCCATTTCTATGTAACATATACATATTTCCAAAAAAAAAAAAAAAACTTCTAATGTTGCTAGATAATTACCTAATATAACTACTATTGTTCGTATTATTTATTTGTCGCACTGGATTTTTACTTCGCGTACGTTTTATTTATCAAACTGATAAGCGATAAACCCGTATAATAGTTTGAATTCGGCATTTTTGATGGTTTTGCGCAGAAATTTTAACACCGCGATGTTTTGCCTAGCGCATTATAACACAAATATTTTAGGCAACCCTTCAAAACAACCTGTTTTTTCGAGTGCTGTAATGACGACGCGGCGGCCTTCAGAGACTTGAACGCCACCACATGCGGCACGATATTTTTCACGACACCGACTATATAGGTAAAATACTATATAATATATGGACCTGTAAGGGTGGGGGTTGTTAAAACACGACCTCCCGCAACACGCACTAAGTTGGATACACCCAAGGTTGCCAACCTTAAATCCGAACCGGTACACTCGCAGAGTGTCGCATATGTGGGTCGTCTAAAAACCCTATATATAACCGGTTTTATAATATATAATATGCATGTGTTCGTATAATGTATACCCTTTGTACTCGTATATAATATATAACGTATTTAACATAAGCGTGTTATATAATTTCGAGTACGACAAAATGACCTCCACGGAGATTAATTGAAAAATGGTCGACAACTTTGTTCTTTTTCTCTTTTCTTTTACAACCCCACGCGGAAAACCGCCTTTGAATAGAATTCATAAATCACCCGGTCGGGCGATAGGTACCTCTGCTATACACTGGCCAGGCAATGTTGCTGGGTCAGCTAATGAGCCGCCGAGTAAGCATAAAACTTACAAAAGCCGTTGGTCATTCAGCCCTTTTCATTAAAAATAAATTAAAAGTAAAAAAAAAAAACAACCCGTACGCATTTATTATAAGGACTTGACTTAATAATAGCTGATTCTTACGTTTATTATTATAATTATTTTTTTTTTTTACAAACGTATATAATAATAATGTAATATATATATATATATATATAAAACATTTACCATCTCAAGCTAATTTTCAATTTGTTAGGATCAGGCACAATACATTTGCGGGTTATTTTGCAAGCGGGGGCTAATTTTTTCACGGCCGGTTTGTACTGTAAATTTTCAGGGAGTTCCAAAACCACGGTCCTGTACGAGGTTAACGGCAATCTTTCGGTGCAAATTTCTTCACCTAAATGTGCAATATATAAAAATGATATATGAAAATATGATATTTTGGCAAAAAAAGTTGCATATAATGCAGAATTTTACAGCTTGGTTGGTTGAGTTTGGGCCGAGAACTCATCAGCACCGTCATTAGAGGGTCAATCTGAGCCGGTTTTTGAATTTTCGTCGTCCCTTTGTCCGGGCACCTGCAGAATACGAATAACATTATTCTACCACTGCCAACGTTGTAGCAGGTGTGGGGGAGGAAATCGACAAAAATATACAATTAGTGCGAGATTTAAATTGATGTTTTAATGTATATAAAAATTGGTTAAATTAACAATAATTGCAGATTGAAAAATGACACATCTATAACTTGTTTTATGTATATGATATATTTTGGTAATCAACTATATATTTTATAATGTATACACATGAAATCAAAATTTAATTGATAAAACTTATAATTATATATATATATATTAATTTATTTAAATATTCTCTACTTGAACTCACAGTATATGTAATATATAATACCCATTCGGATGGTTCGATAAAAATCTAAAACATATGAGAATAACCTTTTAAATCTCAAAATATATTTGAAAATAAACATAATTATTATTATACAATTCTAAAAAGAAATTTTTGATAAGAAATATATTTTTTTTTTATTTCAAATTCTAAATCTTATTTTAATAGTAGTTAGGTATCTAATAAATTGCCAAATATATAGATTATCAGTATGAAATAAATAATAAAATATGTACGAAACAAGTTGAATATTTCATACGATTTAAAATCAGTTTAAAAAATTATCGTTTTGTTAGAATAAATTATATACAAATATCACATATAAAATAATAAGGTATAATACATTGGACCCATTGTTTTATGGTTAGACATAAAATACGTAATAACCACTATAACTAGTTAATAACCACTCATATTGCAACAAAATATAACATGTGAAACTATTTAATTCTGTCAAAGTAATAGAAATCAAGTCTAAATTTGTGGCTAGTTTCTATAAAATACACACGTTCCACATATAATATTCGATTTTTACATAAACACATTCAATAGTTTAGGTACTCATAAAAAGCGTTTTATACACAAAATATATACATCTTTTTATTTGTAAACTCTGGCGTTAAATATAATTTAAATATTTATGTATTTTATTTTAAATATATTTTCAATATATTTACAATATGTCCGGGTCTTAGTGACCAATCGGTATCATAATAAAATATACCCAAAATTATCGAGAAAAAAACATTTAAAGAGAGGGTCTATCTCTTAGAAGTATTTTACTTTTTATTTATAATTCAATATTTTTTTAATAAAGTCGTACCTACTGCACATTTTTTAGAATATCATCTAAGTTTTTTTAATTATATTACAAAATACATACAGTACAAAAATTAGTCAAAAGTAGTTGAATAATATTTAAAATATTATCAAAAATTCTAAAATAATTTATTAGCTAAAAAATTGCATTTAAAAAAATACATTGCACGGAACTTTTTAAAATGTATAATTAACCATAATTTAAATTTAAATTACCTTATTCTACTGGAAAAAAATCAACAATACCTATAGTAAAAATTCTTAAATGTGATCTTTTATTATGCGTGCAACTTCAATGAACCTTGATTTGAAAATGAGACTAAGTGAGAAGTAAAATACAAATAACAAAATCTTGAATTTTTTGTGATAGATACTCTAATTAAAAACAAAATGTTTTTTCAGAAATTCTTACAATAATTGATTTCGAGAAATTTAAGAGTTTTTGCGACATATACATAATAATCAAAAACTACTTACTTAAGGTAGCTATAATTGTTTTTAGATATTGTAGATATTTTTAAGTATAAAATAAGATAAAAAAATTTAAATTGTGGTTAATTCTGCATTTTTAAAAGATCTATGTAATTAGTTTTTTTAAATACTCATTTTCTTAGTAAAAAAATTGCTTTTGATAATTTTTTAAACATACTTAATTTAACTTTTTTCGGATGATTTTTATATTGTATGTACTATGTAATGTAATTGTGTTAAATGAAAATAAATTACTCCAAATAGTCGAGCAACTTTGATGGTATTCCAAAAAAAATGCAGTAGGTACGACTTTATTGAAGAAATATTGAATTATGGATAAAGCATACAATATCTATAAAAAATAAACCCTCTTCTTAAAAGTTTTTTTTCGAAAATCTTAGGTATATTTTAATATAGCATCGGCCGATCACTTGAGCTCGGGACATATTATATGGTTACTGGGTTTATCTTTTTTTTAATATTTTTAAATTTAAATTTTTACTTTTATAAATATTATTATTGTTGTACAGCTATACAGAGACAGAGAGTATATTAAATTATTTCCGACATTCAAAATAATTATTTTAAGATTACTACAGCATTAATACATATTCATATTTTTATCTGTATATATTATTAAATAAATTTAGAATTCAATATGATCGAAAATTTAGAAAATTATTAAAAAAAAAGGATAAATTTTGTTCATGTGTCTGTAAAAAATTAAAATAAAAAGAAACATTTTAAAAAGATCCAAAGAGATATTAATATTGTTATATTTTTTTTACTGTTATTTCAACGAGTTTACTAACTAATAAAAAAAAAGTATTAAACTTGAACCAGGGCTTGAACCTAAAATTATTTTAACTTAATTACCTATTTCATATAACTCTTTGAAAATGATAACAAATACTAAATAGTAATACATATTGAACATTTTACAATAAAAGTTAAAAAAGCAAAAATTTTGTAAATTGATGTTATCATTATTATATACAATTTAAAAAGTCGTCCATGCAGAAACAGATGGTGGAAGTTGATCCATCGTCCTTTTGGTCCTCAGGTTGGATAGTGTATTATTATTATTTTAAATTTGAAAGCAAATATCATCCCTAATCAATCATTGAAATCATTACATTCAATAAAAACGATTCTGAGCAGAACTCCGGTGTAATGTTATTAAAAAAAATAAATAGTAACCATTATAACTATATTTTTTTATTTCGAATTATACACAATATAAAAAAGATAGTTTTTCATTAAGCTTAAAAAAAACGAATGGAAAGATCGAAATATGATTTCTTCAAAGTAGGTACCATCAAGAACCAATATTCCATCAAAAACCTTTTTAATCCAAAATTCTTAATCGACTTCTTCTACCCGAAAAGAGTGTATACATGCAAAAATAAAAAGTAAAATAAAAATAAAACACATCATGATAAAACAAATACATAAAACACAATATCATTGTAAGAATAATACATTCCTCGCTCCGCTCAGAATCTAAAATAACAATAATTAAGAGGTATAGGTAGTTCATACTTCATAGTAATATTACAGTAATATAATATATCACCGTATAATTAATTTTATTCCCCATATAAATTTTAATTTTTTCAAGTTTTTTCCTGATTTTAATTTTTTAGGAAATTTTCAATCTCTAATAATATTATCTAATATTAGTGAATCCATTACTATTATATTTTTAAATATGATATATGAGTTTTGTAATTTTTCGTTAACATTTCTTATTTTGAAAATTTGAAAATTTGTTCACGACCCATTTTTAGTTCGCAGACGTCACGATTGCTTTATATAAAATTTATCTGATCTTTTTTTAATTGTATACAGAATAATATGTAGTATTGAGTAATACACAAATAATACACAAATTATAATAAATAAATAAGTTAATGTTAATTGTTCAATTATACAATATTTATTAAAATTACAGCGGCGTACTTAATTATTACATTTTCGCCTCAATGCAAAAGTTTATTCCCTAAATTTCATTCCCTCAAGCATACATTTTATCATGAAATCTAAATTTCCAAAATATAAGCAAGCCCTTAATTTATCTGCAACCCTTTTAAACGCTGAGCTCCAGTTTTATTGTCAGCATTCATAGAACCTTAAATATTATTAAATTTTAGGAATTTAAAATAATACTCGACTATTCAAGTAAGTATAAAATATGAAATATAACATGTTAAAATATATTTAAAATTTGAGTGTGCATAATTTTATTCGATTAAAAAAGGCTGTGTAATCCATATTTCCGTAACATAAATTTATTGATTATCAATTCTATATTGAAAAAACAATATTAAATAAAATTTTTTTTTTTTTTCAAGAATTTTAAATCCTATATTTTATATATAAATTAAATTTTATTATAATTACAATGTTAATAATTTTTGCAAATTTTGATTTCTAATAATTTTTCAATTACCTAATAGTTAATATTTGTTAATATAACAGAAAATTAAAACTCAATAAATCTTAATCAATTAAATAACATTAATATATACCTAACTAGAATAATAAGAAAAACTAATGGTAGGTAGGTAATTAATTTATGATAAAAAAAAATATGATTATAAATGAATGTATTTAAGTAATTTTACTAGGTATGTTTAATTTTTAATACATATTATTTAAACAATAAAATCAAAATAAATGTATTTTCGTATACGTTTTCTACTTATAAAAAAGTTACAGATAAAGTATAAGAACATAAAATATGATAACTGTAGTATACGTGCTTAACGAATTTACATTTGTATAAAATATGGACGTTTCGTGAGCCGCGTAATTTCTGGATTAATGGAATGTTACGATTAAAAATAAAACAATTAATAAAAGCTTTTTCTATGAGTTATAGCCGACTTTAATCAAAAATAAATAAATAAAAGTGAAATTCGTAATTAAACGTAGGTACATAAATATATTTTAAAATTTAAAATACACAATACTTTATTATAATAGAATACCTCAATATTATTCCATGTTTCCAAATATATTATGATATAGAATGTAGAATTAAAATTCCAAAATGATTAAATCTTTTTTTTTAATACATTTTATTAATAAATAAGAATGATTATAAGTTGCTATATCTACCCATAATTTTAATATCAAAAGTTTAATTTAGATATTAATATTTTTTAAACAATATTCGAACAGAACCGGACTGCAACTTTTTTTTTTAAATAGTAACCCTTTTCGACAGTAATTTCTATATTCCGATTTGAATTGTTTTTTATTTATTATAATGATTCGTCATTATTAAAATATATAAACAGTCGGTTTATGACGAGTTACGTATAATAATTTATATAGAATATTTGGTTTTTCTTTAAGTTTTACGATATTGAAGATTTAAAATATTTAAATAAAAAACTAATTTTATCGTATTTTTCATTCAAAACTGTTTATATTCAAATTTTTTAAGATATTCAGTTGGAAATAAATATATACTATATATTTATTTAAAACAATCAATATCTTTTTTATGGTAATTGAAATAAATTTTTCTTAACCCTTTTAATTAAAATTGATAATTAATTTACCAAAAATAATGTTACAACTTATAATTAATACATTTTATACGATAATACTTTTGACTTAATACTATACAAATATTCTATAAATCTTGAAAATATATATTTTACATTACATAATACATTTTCAAATTATGTTCCTTGGTCAATAATTTAAAATACCTAGTATACATTTTTCATAAATTAAATGGAACATAATAATATTGAACTTTAATTTTGTTTCACACATAAAAAAAAACATTATTTTTTAAAAATTTTTTAATTATTACTTTCAAGTCAAATTAATTACTTATTTATTTTTTAACTCAATAATATTACTGTGCTCGAATAATTTTATAATATATTAAAACTTACTTTATATTTCCGCCTTTAGATTTCCAGTGATATATAGATCCTTTGCGTTTGTTATTTATATCGTGACATTTGATTTTTGGTGTCTCGCGATGAATTCTCCTGTCTTCCAGGTCCATTCTATTGACCCTTATCTCTGGTAGCCAAGACTCACAGCCACTTTTCTTATTCAGCTTGAACAATGTACTTGTTTTTCCACGCTACCAATATTTTAATATTTACAGAAGAGAATTACATTCATAATATTTTAAAATATTAAAATAATAATAGTATTTAATATTATATTATAATATTAATCGCTACATATTTTTTTTTAGGACTCTTACACGCTTATATTCAACGTCTAAACTATATATTAATCGGAAACAATACTATATAATAATAATTGCCAAAGTGCTGAACTACGGGCGTGTGTGTTTAAATACGTGTCGGTGAATAATGACAGGTGCCTGCATTTATAATAATAATAATAATGAATAACCATGTCAGATTAATGTTTCAGAGCCGGTAACAGGGTGGTACGCCAGGTCAAGGGATGTTACATGTCAAGTAGATCGACGAAGTTTTTTTTCATGTTTTTTATTTTATTACCCTTAACATACTATAATATATACCCTATAATTGGTTATTATCTATTACTATAATACATAGTAAGATAGGGCGAATTTTTAAAAAATATTTTAACATATGTATTAGGTAGGTACATTATATTATACATATTATTATGATTTTTCCGTATGATCAAACTATGTAAGACCTATTTTATATTGTAGGTATATTGTAATAACAGTATATTTGAAGGGAAATTTTGGAGGTACAAACTTCTGCCAAAATTTCTTTGTATTGCATTTTTCATATGTAAATATTAAATACCCATCCCGAAAAATTGTCCAGTGTGGCATTGCATATTACAACAAGCAGTATACAGTGTCAAAATGTATATATTATATGCACGACACACGCCCTAATCGAAAAACTAGCCTCTCGGAAAAGGGGTCGTGGAAAGTACCTATGTATGAAAAAGGGAAAAACAAATCTTAGTCAAATCACAAATAAACACGTCTTGCTACTGTTTTAATTTTTAGTTAAAACTTTATTTTAAATACACAATCAACAAATATTGATAAAAATGAATCAACTGAGACTGTATATTAAGAAGAAAAAAAATGAAAAGAATACGAGGGGAGAATATCTCAATATACCACCCTTCGTAAAATTAATAATAAATTTAAATATTGGCAATAAAACGGAATCATAGGAATACAATTCATACAATTAAGATACAATAATATTTGTTTTCTCAATGAAACTATTATATATATAATATTCAATTTACCTATTGGTTAAATATTAAAGAACACAAATCCAAGCTTTTAAATTTTTTTATTTAAAGTAAATTCTATTTATATTATTTAACTACCAATTACTAATAAATAGTCGTTAGATTAAACCAATAACGCATTTATCGTACGAATAGAATAGATAATTATTACTTTAAATTATAGGTATAGGTAATTGGGGATTTAAAAAAAAAATAAGAAGAAGAAAATATATTTGATAACCTACATGAAATAAAATTTAAACTATATATATTCGTTTGATATACTCGTATCTTTACAACATTTTACTAATATTACGAATTTTTCAATAAAAAAAACCCATTTTTAAATTATGAAATTCGGTTTTGTGAATAACTATTAAATATTTTTGATTCAGTTTTCCCAGCTATATGATAAGATTTGCTTGTTTTTTTGTGGAATCTTAGAAACTGTATATACCTAACCTAAACTATATCCAACACACGAATATAAGTAAGCATACAACTTTTTAAGTTTAAATTAATTTGTACATTCTTGTTTATAAAATGTTAAGACATATATATATATATAGTTTAGGGGTAGGTATTAAGACGAAAATATTAATTATATTATCATATTAAAGCGTACGTAAGTATACTCTTATATAAGTACTATTATATAAATATACTAGCTGATCACTCTAAAATTTATAGTATGTACATATTGTACACAATAATTATAGAACACATTATTTATAATATTCAAAAGTTTTCAATTAGTATTATTATTTGATCAAATTTAAAATAATATTAACATCATATAATATTTAATACAATAGTTTTATAAGTTTCTATATTTATTTGAAGTAGTGCCGATGGACGCCCATCATTTACGCCTCCAAAACCTTGTAAAAAAAAAATAAAAAATAAAATAACTAATTTACTTATTATTTTTGTAATATTAGAGATTGTAAATACACATTTTAAATTAAAAAAAAAAAAAAAAAAAAGATTTTCTATATTTTATAAGACATAGTTAATATTAAAATAATTGTATAAATATATTTGTACAATATACTCATTACATATACGCATATTAGCTAATGAATAATAATAATTGATTATATTAATGTCGGTTGTCTTTTAACCCACAAATAAATGGTTTGTTAACGTAAATATTACAATATATTATAATACATAATAGTATCAAAATATCGTGAAATGAAATAAATTTTTCATAATATTTCAACTAATCCAATTGTATGGATAATGGCATCTGCAATCGCCGAATTTCATACCCGAAATTTGTATTAACCTACTGCTAATTTATTAAATGATAAATCACGAATTGTACAATTACATGCCGTATGTACCTATATCTATCTTCAATTACACATTTGGTTCACGTTCAAGATTCGTAGTATAAAAAAAGCCGGTCAGTAGGTTGTGGGAGCACTTCGCTCGTCGGGTGTCAGTATTGGTGGATGCACTTCGCTACTGGACAGGGTACTTTTGGTGGATGTATTGAATTTGAAAGCAATGATAAATCATTGCATTCAATAAAACGATTCTGAGCGTAGCTTCGGTGTAGTATACATAACTCATATCATTTTTTTTTCTAGGGATCGA